>CANUEX010154013.1:0-78332 GCA_948099535.1 Jatropha multifida | reverse complement strand
GATGCTTTTTCACCAGGTATTTCCACTTCCATCCACTTTCAAGATTTTCGAGTTGCTGGTATTTCATCGGAATCTCATCGTGATCACGTAACAAACTAAGAATAACAGCTTTTTTCCCGGATGCAGCAAGGAAAAACATGTAGCGGTCATCACATTTCGGGCTGGAACTCCGCAGTGCTTAACAAGGTTGATTCCTGTATAATCGCGCTTTTCCTAAATCTGACTAATGCGAATATTTTGACCAGCACTCAAATTACGTGGCAAGCCCTGCAGCCGGATAGCATCCGCTACCAATCCATTTTCTCAAACGTCTCACTGGAAGATAGCGATAGTCTTGCCGCGGTTCAGCCGCGTCTGCTGAATGCGCTGGCGCATTTGCATCATCAAACCTTAGGTTTTCCTCTGTTGCTATTACGCAGTCAGGAAAACAGCGATTATCTCGCGTGCATCGCCGAAGCCGCACAGCGCTTCCAGCCTGAAGAGATCGCGCTGTATGGCGGTGACTATCATGTCATGGGCGACACGGTCAGCCTGATGCCGCCCAGCGATGCTAACCGGCCCTTCACTAGTCAGGGCGGTGTTCATTTTGCCGACTGGATTGAAGCAGAACAGCTGTTTGGTTGTGTGCGTCAGTACAAAGATCGTATCCAGCCCGAGCCAGGATTGATTCATCAAGCCAATGGCGGCACTTTAATCCTCTCCGTGAATACGCTACTGGCTCAACCACTGCTATGGCTGCGTCTGCGTAAGTGCATCGAGCAAGGCCGCTTTGACTGGTATTCGCAGGACGAACGCCAACCGTTGCCAGTGGCCATCCCTTCCCTGCCGCTGCAACTGCGCCTGGTACTTTGTGGCGATCGTGATGCGTTAGCCAGCTTCCAGGAATTGGATGCAGAAGTGCATGAAATGGCACTGTACAGCGAGTTCGAAGAGAACCTGCAGATCACCGATGAAGAGGACATGACCTTCTGGTGCCAGTGGACGCTCACGCAAGCTGAACAAGCCGGTCTGGAACAGCCTGCAGCCGACTTCTGGCCGCTCTTGATCAATGAGGCGGTTCGCTTCACGGGTGATCAAGAAACCCTGCCGCTCTGCCCGCGCTGGTTACGCCGTCAGCTGCAGGAAACCGCGCTGCACGGTGACGTCATCAATGCTGAAGCATTAAAAGAAGCACTGGAAGCGCGCGAATGGCGTGAAAGCTACCTGGCTGACCGCATGCGTGACGAAATTCTGCTCAATCAGATTATGATTGAAACTGAAGGTGAAGTGGTGGGACAGATTAACGGTCTGTCGGTGGTGGAGTTTCCAGGTCATCCGCGTCCGTGGGGCGAGCCGTCACGTATCACCTGTGTTGTGCATCCAGGCGATGGTGAATTCACTGACGTTGAGCGTAAAGCCGAGCTGGGCGGGAATATTCATGCGAAAGGCATGATGATTATGCAAGCTTATCTGATCGCTGAACTTGAACTCGAGCAACAGCTGCCCTTCTCAGCCTCGTTAGTGTTTGAACAGTCCTATTCCGAAGTGGATGGCGATAGCGCCTCACTGGCCGAACTCTGCGCGCTGATTAGCGCACTGGCCAATCAGCCACTGAGCCAGCATATTGCGGTGACCGGTTCCGTGGACCAATTTGGTAATGTGCAGCCTGTTGGCGGCCTGAATGAAAAAATCGAAGGCTTCTTCAACATTTGCCAGTCACGCGAGCTGACAGGTAAACAAGGCGTTATTCTGCCAGCCAGCAATGTGCGCCATTTGAGCCTCAGCGAAGCTGTGGTCGATGCGGTGAAGCAAGAGCAATTCCACATCTGGGCAATCGAAAGCGTGGATGAAGCGTTACCCTTATTAACCGGTATCTCATGGCAAAGTGAGAGCGGCGAGTCGCTGCTCAATACCATTCAGGAACGTATTGCACAGCTTAACCAGCAGGAAATTCGTCATCGTCCGTGGCCATTCCGCTGGCTCAACTGGTTCAACCACAGCTGATTGATTTGCCCAGCGTACAACTGTTCGCTAATATTCGGGCTTCACTAAAAGAAGGCATATTGAGAACATGGTAGATAAACGCGAATCCTATAGCAAAGAAGACCTGGTTGCCTCAGGTCGCGGTGAACTGTTTGGCGAAAATGGACCGCCGCTTCCCTCTGATAACATGTTGATGATGGACCGCGTGGTCATGATGACCGAAGACGGCGGTAAATTTGACAAAGGTTTTGTGGAAGCCGAACTGGATATCCGCCCTGACCTGTGGTTCTTCGATTGCCACTTTAAAGGCGATCCGGTCATGCCTGGCTGCCTCGGCCTTGACGCCATGTGGCAGTTGGTTGGTTTCTACCTCGGCTGGTTAGGCGCTGAAGGTAAAGGCCGCGCACTGGGCGTGGGCGAAGTGAAATTCACCGGTCAGGTACTGCCAACCGCGAAGAAAGTCACTTATAAAATTCACTTCAAGCGCGTGATCAACCGCAAGCTGGTGATGGGCGTGGCTGATGGTGAAGTCTTCGTTGACGGTAACCTGATTTACACCGCGACAGATTTGAAAGTGGGTTTGTTTAAAGACACCTCTGCTTTCTAATTTCCCAAACGAAAACCTCCGCATTCAGCGGAGGTTTCTTCCTTCATTTATGGACATCCGACAGTGCTAGGCCACCGCCGACCTGTCCTCCATGGCTTGACGCCAACCTCCCAACCAGTAAGACCGCGCATCGATCATTTGATAGGGGCATATCTCTTTTGAGCGGCCAGTAATACCCGCTTGATAGCCTCGTGAATGTGCACGTTCCAGGCGGTCTCTTTTCTGTCTCTTCATGCCTCGATTCCCTCATTTCAGGTCTGGTGGATTCTGGGTGGAAAGAAAGAGTGGCGATATAACGTTCAACCACAGTAATGTTCTAACCCCAAGCAGAAGAAAGATCAATGCGCAAAATTCACGCCAATGTCATCATTTTGACGTTAAAACGACATCTATAATTGTCAATTCCGTGTATATCTGGCTGATAAGACGATAAAAAAAGCCCCTGATTTGATGTCCGTCACACAACGGCAAATCAGGGACTTAGCATAAGCATCGAACAAATCTTAATTTAGCGAAATGACACTTTTTGCGATTTGTTGTGCCGTTTGCTGCCAGCCGATAGCCAGAGTCCGCACCAGCGCATCATAGCCATCTTCGTTTTGCGGCAGAGTCAGATTAAAGCCATGTTTGATTAAGCGCCCTTGATGTTGCAGGAGCCATTCTCCGCTCACCACAACCTGGCCATCATAGCGACCCTGGAAACCGGTCACATTCACCGTCAAAGTATCATGGCTTTCACCCAGCGGAGCACTGGCAACAATTCGGCCCGGTAGCGCTTTGCTGAGGTTGCTGATCAATGTCTGTTGCAGTTGTTGATCCAGCGGACTGGCCCACAAGTTATTGGCAGCAATCACATACTTTACATCGCTGGTTTGATACACCAAACCGTTCCCTGCCATATAATCCGGCACCGACACTTGCTCAACCCAAATCATTGGCTGGTTGCCGCTGGATGCGCTGTCTACACGCGCGACGTTGCTGCCCGCAGGCAGCTGATAATAGGTGTTTTCGATGGTGCTGCTACAACCTGCCAGGAGCAGCATCGCACCAATAATCAGCCCTTTTTTCACTGTTTCGCCCTCTTTGGCTGGGGATCCTGGCCCGGTTTGGCTTCAAACACCAATGCATTGCTCTTGGTATTGAGCGTTTTCAGCACCGGCTGCAATTCGCGCAGCACCTGGTCAAGTCGCTGCATGTCTCCCACCAGTTTGTTATAAGCCGGTGAACCCGGCTGCAAGCCTTTCATGCTGCGATTCAACTCGCGCAGCGTCTGCTGCATATCTTCTGGCAGCGTTTTCATCGCCGGGCTGGCAGTGATGTGATTGAGGTTATCCAGAGTTTTCTGCAGTTGCTGCATCGTACGCTGGCTCTCTTTCAGGGTGCCTGTCGCTTCGGTAATCATCGGATTTAATGGCAGACCGTTGATCTTATCCAGCGCTGCCGTCAGCTTCTGCTGGATCTGACTCAATCCACCACTGACCGTTGGAATCACCTCCAGGCCCGCAATCTCATTTGGACCTTTATACGCCGGTGCGTTGTCATAGAAGTCCAGATCGATGTACAGCGCACCCGACAACAGGTTACCGGTTTTCAGCGTAGCGCGCAGACCTCGCTTCTTGCCATCCTGCAGATGCTGCTCAAGGTTGAAATCTCCGCCAAGACGGCTGATAAAGCGATCCGGTTCGATGCGAATCAATATCGGAACACGATAATCGTTATTCAACGCCTGATTGACACCTGGAATGGTGTAAGGCACTTGCGAGACGGTCCCCAGACGAATGCCGCGGAACTCAACCGGTGCGCCTACCTGCAAGCCACGAATCGAATCGGTAAAGAACAGCAGGAAATCGGTGTGGGTGGTATACAACGAATCCTGGATACTGCGCTGATCGTCAAACAGATGGTATTCCGCTTTATTCTCGGCGATCTGCCCCAGCTCCGCGCCATCTGGCACATCAAAACTTACGCCACCGCTAAACAGCGTAGTCAGTGAACCCATTTCCACCCGCATACCGGAGGCAGACATGTCGACGGCGATACCGCTGTCTTTCCAGAAACGGACGTTGGTAGTGATCAGACGATCGTAAGGGGCGGCGATGAACAGTTGATAGGTCATCATGCGTTTATCGGTATCAAAGGTGCTGGATTCAACCGTACCCACGCGATAGCCACGGAACAGCACCGGATCGCCCGCATTTAGCTGTCCGGCCTTTTTACTGTCGAGTGTGATGCGAATGCCTTTGGCATCCGGCGGTGCCAGAGGTGGCGCATCCAGCAGTTGATAGTGCTCAGGTTGATCGCCCTTCGTGCCTGGCTGCAATTCAATATAGGCACCCGAAAGTAATGTGCCGAGACCGGTAATCCCTTCGCGCCCGATTTGCGGTTTCACCACCCAGAATACGCTGTCGCCATGCAACAGTTTTTCCATACCAGAATTGAGGCGTGCTTTGATCTCCACATGGTGCAGATCGTCAGTTAATACCGCACTTTCCACCACACCAACATTGACACTGCGGCTCTTAATGGTGGTTTTTCCGGCCTCAATACCTTCAGCGCTTTCGGTGATCAATGTCACCTCCGGGCCCTGATGGCTGAAATGATAAAATAAGATCCAGCCACCAATGAATAGCGTGACGATGGGTACGATCCAGACCGGTGACCAGCGTTTAATCTGGTCGACCTTAGCAGTCCCGTGATGGTTGTCCGTCAAGACGCGGCTCCTTTCGTTCAGTTTCCCGTAATCGATCCCAAATCAGGCGCGGATCAAACGTCATCGCTGCAAACATGGTAAGAATCACCACCATGGCAAACAGTAGCGCACCTGGCGCAGGGTAAACACTCATCAGCTGCCCCATCCGCACCAGCGCGGATAACACAGCGATGACAAAGACATCAATCATTGACCAACGGCCAACAAATTCCACCACCTCATACACCACGTGCATTTTCTCATCATCACGCTGACCACGACCGCTGGCATGCCAGCATAGCCAGGCAATTGCCAGCATCTTGAGTGAAGGCACCATGATGCTGGCGATAAAGATCACCAGCGCCACTGGCCAGGATCCATCGCTCCACAGCAGAATCACGCCGGCCATGATGTTCGAGGGATACTGCGAGCCGAGCGTCTCGGTGACCATAATCGGCATGATGTTTGAGGGAATGTACAGCATCACCGAGGTGATCAAGAGTGCCAGCGTCCATTGCAAGCTGTGCTTACGTCGCGGTGCAGCGACCACGCCACAGCGGGGACACTCAGCCTGCCCGACAGATAAGACAGCGGTACAACAAGGACAACTGCGCAGTCCCTGCTTCAACCCACTGATTCCGGCTTGCGGCGCCATCGGCAATGCCGGGAGTGGATCAATGCTCTGCCACACCCAGCGCCGATCTACACACTGAAATGCACGCAGCTGTAATACACAGAATAGACACCACGGCCAGAAACTGCTGCCAAGGCCAATTTCGCCGTAGGCCATCAGTTTCACAAAGCTCACCAGCACGCCCGCCATAAAGATTTCGGCCATGCCCCAACTGCGTAGCTGGAATAAAATACGCGCCAGCCCAAGACGTAAGCTGTGCGGCATTCGTACACGATTCACCAACAGAAGAATGGTGATCATGCAAAACGCGGGAATTCCCTGCACGAACAGCAGGAACAGTGTCGCCAGGCTGCGGTAATCTTCTCGGTCCATCACCGAAGGAATATCGAGCAGCGAGATTTGGCTGCTCAGCCCGGCCACATGCATATTGATAAAAGGAAATAGATTCGCCAACACCAGCATAAACAGTGCCGCGAAAGCGTACCCGGTGGGACGTTTTCGCGGCTCATGCCAGTTAGCCGTCAGCGTGGTATGACAACGTGGACAGCGCGCGCGACTGCCCACCGGCACGGCAGGCAGTTTTACGGTTAAATCACACTGTGGACAGAGAATCCACTGATGCGCCTGATCCGTTGCACACATACTGACGTCCTCTGTGTTACGCGCCGTTTTTCAGCGCTTCTAACTCTTCCCAGCGTTCAAACGCCACTTCCAGCTCTTTTTCGGTCTGCGCTAATGCATCCAAAACGGGCTGAGTCTTGTCATGCGGCTGGCTGAAAAAGTCTGGATGGCTCATCTTCGCCTGCAGTTCACCAATACGCGTTTCCAGTTGCTCCAGTTTTTGCGGCAGCTGTTCCAGTTCACGTGTCAGGTTATAGCTTAGTTTGTTTGCGCTGCGTTTTGGCTCATTTTTATCCGCGGCTTTTGGTGCAGCCGAGGGGGTTTTCACCGTGGCGGATTTGGTTTGCTTGTAGGCGCTGCGCTGCAGTTGTGCATCGTGATAGCCACCGACAAAGGCTCCGATCTCACCATTGCCTTCAAAGATCCAGCACTCGGTCACGGTGTTATCGACGAATTGACGATCGTGGCTCACCAGCATCACGGTGCCCTGATAACCATCCACCAGCTCTTCCAACAGCTCCAGCGTTTCCACATCGAGGTCGTTGGTCGGTTCATCGAGAATCAACAGGTTGCTGGGTTTCAGGAACAAACGCGCTAATAACAGGCGGTTACGTTCACCACCGGATAACGCACGCACTGGCGTCATCGCACGCTTCGGATGGAACAGGAAGTCCTGCAGATAGCCCAGCACATGGCGCGGCTTGCCGTTCACCATCACTTCCTGCTTACCTTCCGCGAGGTTATCCATCACGGTACGATCCGGATCCAGTTCGGCACGGTGCTGATCGAAGTAAGCGATCTCCAGCTTAGTCCCGCAGTGCACGCGACCACTGTCGGCTTTTAACTCATCCAGCATCAGACGCAGTAAGGTGGTTTTACCACAGCCGTTCGGACCAATCAGGGCGATCTTATCGCCGCGCTGCACCTGAGTAGAGAAATCACGCACCAGCGTTTTGCCATCCACGCTGTAGTTGACGTTTTCCATCTCAAACACAATCTTGCCTGAACGCGCGGCTTCCCCAACCTGCATGTTGGCTTTGCCCATCACATCACGGCGTTCTGAACGTTCACGACGCAGCGCTTTTAATGCGCGCACGCGGCCTTCATTACGGGTACGGCGCGCTTTGATGCCCTGGCGAATCCAGACTTCTTCCTGCGCCAGCTTGCGGTCAAACTCCGCGTTCTGCATCTCTTCGACGCGCAGTGCTTCTTCTTTACCCACCAGGAATTGATCGTAATCGCCCGGCCATGAAACCAGTTTACCGCGGTCGAGATCGACAATACGCGTCGCCATATTGCGGATAAACGAACGGTCGTGCGAGATAAACACGATGCTGCCGGTAAAGGTTTTGAGGAAGGTTTCCAGCCAGTTGATAGTTTCAATATCGAGGTGGTTAGTCGGTTCATCGAGCATCAGCACGCGCGGATTGCTCACCAGCGCACGGCCCAGCGCGGCTTTACGCAGCCAACCGCCGGAGAGCGAGGAAAGCTCGGTGTCGGCTTCCAGACCAATCTGCAGCAATACGTCATTGATACGACTATCCAGTTGCCACAAATTCTGATGATCCAGAATAGTTTGCAGACGACCCATTTCGTTGAGGTTTTTCTCGCTAGGATCTTCCATCACCAGATGAGAAATCGCGTGATAGGCTTTCAGATGCTCAGCCTGTTCCGCAACGCCTTCAGCGACGAAATCGTAGACTGAACCGGTGATGTTGCGAGGTGGGTCCTGTTGCAGACGTGCCACCACCAAATCTTGTTCGTAAATAATGCGGCCATCATCCAGCGGTTGCTCGCCGTTGATGATTTTCATTAATGTGGATTTACCGGCACCGTTACGGCCCACCAGACAAACGCGTTCGCCCTCTTCGATGTGCAGTTCGGTGTTATCCAACAGCGGCGCATCGCTGAATGAGAGGTAAGCGCCATGGATACTGATCAGTGACATAAAACTTATTCCTTACCGGCGTGGCTAACCAGCCAGCAGTTGTGAATTTGACGGTTGCGTGCGAAATCTTGCGACAACGTTTTTTGGGTAATTTCCTGCGCCTGCAGACCCAGAGCGGCTAAGCCGTCGAGGTCCATTTTGAAGCCGCGCTTGTTATTCGAGAACATAATGGTGCCACCGCGACGCAGCAGACGTTTCAGATTCTGCATCAGCATCATGTGATCGCGCTGCACGTCAAAATCGTCTTCCATTCGTTTGGAGTTAGAGAACGTCGGTGGATCGATGAAGATCACATCAAATTGTTCGTCACTGTCACGCAACCAGCTCAGGCAATCGGCGTGCATCAGCCGATGCTGGCGTCCGGTCAAACCGTTAAGACGCAGGTTACGCTCGGCCCATTCCAGATAAGTGCGAGACATATCCACAGTCGTCGTGGTTTTCGCGCCGCCTAACCCGGCGTGCACGCTGGCGGTGCCGGTGTAGGCAAACAGGTTGAGGAAGTCTTTACCGGCACTCATTTTGCCCAGCATCTGACGCGCCAGACGGTGATCCAGGAACAAACCGGTGTCGAGATAATCGGTCAGATTCACCAGCAGACGTGCGTCAAACTCCTGGACTTCGAAGAAGTCGCCCTTTTCTCCCAGCTTCTGATACTGATTTTTACCCTTCTGACGCTCACGGGTTTTCATCACCAGTCGATTGGCCGGGATCTCCAGCACGCTCAGGGTGGCGCTGATCACATCGAACAGACGCTGGCGTGCTTTATTGGCATCCACGGTTTTCGGCGGGGCATATTCCTGAATCACCACCCAGTCGCCGTAACGGTCTACCGCGACGTTGTATTCCGGCAAGTCGGCATCATACAAGCGATAGCATTCAATGTTGGACTGCTTCGCCCACTTTTCCAGCTTCTTGATGTTCTTACGCAGACGGTTGGCAAAGTCTTCGGCAATCTGCGCGCTACCTTCACCACTGGTCGCGGCCAGCTGGTAGTTTTTCTGCACACATTCCAATGGGCCGTTTTTGGCTTTGAACTGGCGATCGGCGCGCAGTTGCAGGCAGCTCAGCAGTTCCGGTGACGCACTGAACAGCGACAGATTCCAGCCGCCGAACTGCTGCTTCATGATACGTCCCAGCAGGCTGTGTAACGCAATCAACGCGGGTTCGCTTTCCAGACGTTCGCCGTAAGGCGGGTTGCTCAGCACGGTGCCCGTGATCTCCTGGCCCGCCAGCGGGTTTTTCAGCTTAATCACATCCTGCTGAGCAAAGGTGAACAGCTCGAACACACCAGCACGACGCGCATTGGCACGCGCGGATTCCAGCACGCGGCTGTCATTGTCGTAACCGAAGAAACGCGCGGTTGTGGCTGCGGTCCCCACACGGGCACGCTCTTTCGCCTCAGCCAGTACGTCTTGCCAGACCGCCTGATTATGGTTTTTCCAGCGGTTGAAGCCCCAATGGCTACGCAGCAGGCCCGGTGCGCGATCGGTGGCGATCAGTGCCGCTTCCAGCAGTAAAGTACCGGAACCGCACATCGGATCGATCAATGGCGTGGTGCTCTGCCAACCAGAACGCATCACAATCGCGGCCGCCAGCGTTTCTTTCAGCGGGGCCTGGCCGGTTTGCTGGCGATAGCCACGCTGATGCAGCGCATCACCGCTCAGATCCAGTGCGATGCTGACACGATCTTTATTCAGCCAGGCATTAACACGGATGCCCGGCTGTTCACGATCCACGCTTGGACGCTCCAAATTCTGACGCGTAAAGCTATCAACAATCGCATCCTTGATACGTAACGCACCGAACTGGCTGTTGCGGATCACCTCATTGGTGCCGCTAAAGTGAATCGCAAAGCTGGTATTGCTGTCGAACATCTCGGTCCAGGGAATGCTCTGCGCGCCCACATACAGGTCGAGATCGCTCCAGACGCCAAATTCTCCCAGCGGCAGCAAAATACGCGAAGCCAGTCGGCTCCACAGCAGGCTTTGATACATCACACGGTCATCGGCACGGAAGTGGACGCCGCCCTGCACCACCTGCAAATCCTGCGCACCCAGCGCGTCCAGCTCAGTTTTTAACAGCTCTTCGAGCCCACGCGCCGTACTGGCAAACAGAGAATTCATATCGTCACTTTTTACTCTTGCTAAAATTGTTGCGCATTATAGCGAATCAGCGTCCTATGTCATAAAGTTAGCTTCTTTTTGTCCTGTTGGAGTCTCGATGATTACGCTTTCTCGCCTCTATATCCATCCGGTCAAATCCATGCGCGGTTTGCAACTGTCTCATGCACAGGTGCTGGAGAGTGGTCTGGCGTTTGATCGCATCTTCATGGTGACCGAACTGGACGGCACCTTTATCACTGCGCGACAGTATCCGGACATGGTGCGTTTTACCCCCGCGCTGTTGCCTGATGGCTTATTTTTAAATGCCCCGGATGGCAGCCAGGCGCTAATTCGCTTTAGCGATTTCACGGCGCAGTTGTCACCCACTGAAGTGTGGGGGAATCATTTCACCTCGCATATTGCGCCCGCTGAAATTAATGATTGGCTGAGCGAATTCTTCCCGCGTCCCGTGCAATTGCGCTGGACCGGTGTTGCTCCCACGCGGCGGGTGAAAAAATTTGATGAGGTATCGCTGAGTTTCGCGGATGGTTTTCCCTTCCTGCTGGTGAATATGTCGTCACTGCAGGATCTGCAGCAGCGTTGCCCGGCCAGCGTTCGCGTTGAGCAATTCCGCCCTAACCTGGTGGTCAGCGGCGCAGCGGCATGGGATGAAGACAGCTGGAAGCAGATTAAAATCGGCGAGATTGTTTTTGATATGCCCAAGCCTTGCAGCCGCTGTGTATTCACCACCGTTGGCACCGAAAGCGGACGCAAACATCCCGAAGGTGAACCCCTGGCCACGTTACAACGTTTCCGCAGCGGTCAGGACGGTAGCGGAGATATTGATTTCGGTCTGAATCTGATCGCCCGCAACAGCGGCGTGATCCGCGTTGGCGATGAGCTCACGGTTTTGGCTCGTCAGACACCGCGAGCTTACGGCGCGGGCGCGGTGGTGGAAACCCTCAAACCGGTTACCAGCCAACAGGCAGAAGTGATCATTGGCTATCAGGGCAGTGAATTTACCGGCGACAACCAGCAAGTGCTACTGGAACAACTGGAGATGCAGGGCTTTCGCATTCCCTACTCATGCCGTGCCGGGATATGCGGTAGCTGCAAAATGACGCTGGTATCGGGCGAAGTGAAGGCGCTGAAACAGAGCGCAGTGCGCGCTGACGGAACGATTCTCAGTTGTAGCTGTATTCCAGCAGGCGATATTGTTCTGGCTTAAACGCTTAAACCGCCCGCGCAAAGTGGGCGTTTTGTTCCTGCTGATGCGGTCGCAAACGATCGTTCATGATCTTAATCGCATCGCCTAACTGCATACCTTTACCAGCCACCGATAATGTATTTTGCGCCAGCAGGCACAGCGCCGCATTTTCGCCACTTTCGACCACCAGCAATTGCGCCTGTTCGCCGCTATCGGCCAGCGTCACGGCCACCATATCGCCTGATGCGGGTTGCCAGCTCTGAGCATGGCTGGTGAAATGCCAGCTTTTTGGCATGAGCGGTTTTAAAAAACGACTCGCGACTAATGCGTTTAACACTAATTCAGCGCGCTGGTCGCCTTTTAATCCACTCTGTCGGCAACGCTCTTCAAACGTAAAATAGAGTGCAGCGTCATCGACACAAAAACCACTGACATTAAAGGCATCCGGTGTCAGCATTTTACGCGAGAAGCGCGAACGAAATAGCATGCCATCAGCCAAATCCAGCATCATACGATCGTGTTCTGCGTCAAAATACCAACGCCAGTTATCATCAGGTTTAAACTTCATGATATGCCCTGTAGTTATCGCTGCGCTATCCCCGTCATACTGCACTCTGCAATTGCGTTGGCTGCGTGTGCTCACTCCCGTCACTTACTTAAGTAAGCTCCAGGGGATTCACCCACTTGCCGCCTTACGACAAAGCGAATTATTTAGGGGGCCGAACGCTAGATTTAAAAATATCAGCCTAAGGAAAAGCTGAAAAAAACATCAGCAGGACAAAATATAAACGAGCCGAAGGGATAAATAAACCCCCCGGCGCGGGAAAGTGGGAAATGTCTTAGAGATGGGTCACGATATCTTTAATTAAACCTGGGCCTTTATAAATAAAGCCAGAGTATATCTGCACTAATGTGGCCCCTGCGGCCATTTTTTCACGAGCGGAAACCAGTGAATCAATACCACCGACGCCAATAATAGGTAAGCGACCCTGCAACTCTTGCGACAAGCGGCGAATCACTTCAGTACTGCGTGACTGCACCGGACGGCCACTTAATCCACCCATCTCATCGGCATATTTAAGTCCAGCAACTAAAGCACGATCAAGCGTGGTATTCGTGGCAATGACACTGTCAATTTCATGGCGCACCAAACTGTCGGCAACCTGGATCAATTCTTCCTCAGAAAGATCCGGCGCGATCTTCACCGCGACCGGTACATATTTAAGGTGCCGTTCCTGCAGCTCTTTTTGTTTTAATTTGATCGCCGAAAGCAGATCGTCCAGCGCTTCGCCATATTGCAGCGTGCGTAATCCAGGTGTGTTTGGCGATGAAATATTGATGGCAATATAACCGGCATGGGCATACACCTTTTCCATGCAGATCAGATAATCGTCTTTGCCTTGCTCCACTGGCGTATCTTTATTTTTGCCAATATTGATACCGAGGATGCCTTTGAAGCGTGCTTTTTTAACGTTCTCGACTAAGTGATCGACGCCGTGATTATTAAAGCCCATGCGATTAATAATCCCTTCCGCTTCCACCAGACGGAACATGCGCGGCTTATCATTGCCAGGCTGTGGACGTGGCGTCACCGTCCCGACTTCCACGAAGCCGAAACCCATCGCACCAAAGGCATCAATGCACTCTGCGTTTTTATCGAGGCCTGCAGCAAGCCCCAGCGCGTTAGGGAAAGTCAATCCCATGCAGGTCACCGGACGTGACGGCAGCGACTGGCGAATCAGTCCTTCCAGCGGCGTTCCGCTGATAAAACGTAATTGTTGAAAGGTGAGTTCGTGCGCACGCTCTGGATCGAGCTTAAACAGCGCCGGCCGGACGATAGGATATAACATGCACTCTCCTGAATGGCGGAAGCGAAGAAGTCGGGTGCACGGAAATTTGTGCGCCAGAATGGTAAAGGCCTCTGGCGCAAAAGTAAATTTAATCAGCAGCGGGAGAATTGATCACGGTCAGCGACGTGCAGAATAGCGCCCGACCTGTTCACGAACATTTTGCAATCCGAGGTAAATCGACGGGCAATACCACAGCAGCTTCAGGCGCGAATCCTGTTGCAGCATCTTACGTACCACCTGATTCACCGGAGCCTGCCATTCATTGGGTACGGTCATGTGATTTTTACGGATTTGCGCAAGGCAGCCCTTCATCACCGTCTGGTAGTAATCGTCCAACAACAACTCATCAACGGGTTGCTGCTGGTCGCGTAAAAACTGCTCGCTGCTTTGCCGTGCAATGAAATAATTTTTCACCCACGAAAAATCACGCGTGCTCTGTGACAATGAACTGAGCATGAAGCGCTTGTAGTAGTAGCTTTGGCTGGTGCAGTAGATTTGACGGGCGGCCATATAGAGCGCAAACATCCAGGGCGCATCTTCGTGGTTCTGAATGGGAAGGAACTGCAACGCCAGCTGATCGATTAAACGTCGCGACATGATCGAGCTCCACACCACGCGATGTGCCGACTGGTGCTGCAGCAAAATGTGCAGGCTTGCCCTGCCCCCGGGCAATAAGCCACTGACATGACGTTGATGGATACGTTGATACTGGCGCTGCGCCACAGGCAGATCAAGAAACATCTTCGCGCCAAAACAGAACAGATCAATCTCCTGATGCCGTGTCTGTACCCGTCGAAAATCAGCAAACAGTTCAGTCGAAACGAAATCATCCGCATCCATAAAATAGACAAAATCACCGGTGGCTGCGGCGAGTCCTTTCATGCGCGCCGCGCTGACGCCGCCGCGTTCACCGCTCAGCAGTGTGACCTGCGGATGCGCAGCAGCGAAAGCGGTGAGCCAGGCCACACTGCTATCACTGGAACCGTCATCAATGATAATGATCTCATCGGGCGGTGATGATTGACGTAACAGCGAACCCATCGCTTCTGGCAGCCACGGGGCACAGTTCCAGTTTGGCACGATGACTGAAACGGTCGGCACGCGGCGAGATGTCAACATTCTCATCCTCTCTCCTCAACATTGAATAACGGCAAGCGCAGACGCTTTAGCACCAGGCTATGCAGCAAACAGCACACACCAAGATTGACTGCGCCAATCAGGCCTAACCACAGCAGGTTGATCCAACGGTTTTGATTCCAGTCGATAGGCAGGAAGGTGCTTGACCCGGCAATCAGCGCGGATGTCGCCAAAATCAACATCACATCACGCGTAAGCCAGGTGAAATGCAGACCGGGCGCGAAACGGCGGTGTACCAGCCATGCCCAACCCACTAAATAGAAGATGTTTTGCCCCAGCCACAACCATCCGGTACCCAGTGCGCCAAAATGCATCGCGCACCAGATGTTGAGCGGCACCAAAATCAATGCGAACACGCTGAAGCCTTGCATATGCAATTTGAGATTGCCGTTGATGTATTGCAGGTGATACAGCAGGCCACAGATGGCCTGAATGCCACTGCCCAGCGCGTAAAGACTGAGCACAAATGACATCTCATCCACAATCTGGGTTTTCTGGGTCCAGGCCCAAAGCAGCGGTCCGGCATAGCAGGCGATGGTAATACTGAGCGGCGCCATAAATATGGCGACGGCCTGAGTGGTATAGCGATAGAGTTTTAGCGCTTCCGCATCGCCTTCATTACGGGTTTTCATGCCGGTCATGCGCGGCACAATCGCCTGCATAATAGGGCTGCTGAGCAGCAGAATGCCGGTTGCCGCAGTCGCCACCACGGTAAACGAACCGTATTGGCTCAGCGGCAGGGTTTTGGACAGAACCAGTCGGTCAATCTGTGAAATAAAGGTCCAGACCGCACTGGAGTAGGCCGCGCTGAGCGCAAAACGAATAAAGGGCCGCAATACGCCTTTAAGGTCATCACGCTTCTCTTTGCGCGCGGAACGCGGGACCAGCTGGCAGGATTTGTAGATACAGCATGCCGCTTCGGCAATCGATACCAGCAATTGCCAGATAAAGAAGGTCAGCACAGGATTAGGGAAAAACTGAATCACCACCACGGCACCAAAAGTACGCAAAGTGGTGATGATCAGGTTAACGCCATTCAGCCAGACCTGATGTTCAAATCCGACAATCACGCTACGATACGGGCTGGTACGCCAGCGGATAGCCGCGGTAATGACCATGATGCCAACCGCAATCACCACATCGCTAGCTGGCAGATGTTGCGCATTGAGCCAATGAGCAGCAATCCACGGCGTGGCAATCCAACCCAGCACCACAAGAATCAGTGTTGAAATCAGAAAGAATCGTGTCAAGGTGGCAAACAGCGCCGGGAACCAGATAAATTCGGCTTGATTGGCACGATAGCGCGCAGCTTCACGCATCAAAGTGGTAGAAACCCCCGCATCCAGCAGTTGTAACCACGTCAATAAAATAGAAAAGAAGCCGACCAATCCGTAAGCTTCCATTCCTAAATGTTGAATATAAAGTGGTACCACCAAAATACCTGACAGCGTCAGATAGATTTGGCCAACATAGTTGGCAATCGCGTTACGTTTAATCGACATAAGTGTTTTGGTGTCAGTTTTTTCTCAAGGAGAATTAGCGTGGCATAAAAAAAGCCCGGCGCACACGGGACTAATTCTTAAAACTAACGTTGGTCTCATGCAACAGAGGTTTTTCTGACTTTCATCAGATTGAAATAGATGTCCGGTTGTTTCAACATGAGTTTTTCCATGACACCCTGTGCAGGAAACTGCTCTGAAAAATAGTGAATGGCGTGCCGCACATTATCAGAGAGCTTATCTGTTTGGTTTAAATCCTGCTGAATCAGGTTCAATAACCCGCCCCTTAAATAACTTTGCCGATAAGCATTCCTTTCAGGCAGATAATGGGTCATTCGGGTTAGTTTTTCATACTCTTGCATAAATTGTTGATAGCTTAACGTGGCACACGCTTTTTCGTCACTGGCGCTATTTAAGGTATCCAGTACCCAGACTGACTCCGTATTAATCAACCCAGCGAGCATCACATCCTGCATGCGATTTAAAGGTGTTGCGGCGTAGACAAGCGCAACACGAAGGATGACAAGGTAATGTTGACACCAATGCTGCCCGGTCTGTAACTGTTGAAAGAGTTGTAATGAAGACTGCAGCCCCGTTGTCATGGTGTGCTGAGGAGACAGAGGCTGGATAAAACAGTTCAGCTCGGGCCGCTGATCGCTGCATTTAGCGACCTCCAGCAGCAGTGTATCTGCAGGCGTAAAGCCAGCGGGTGCAAACAGCAAGAAGTCATCCTCATTCAACCCTGCAATCCTGTCAGGATCTGTATTGACCAAATTAAAGCGTTGAGAGGTGATAACCGGTTGGAGCTCATAGCAGCGAAAGGTTAAATCTGATCGCAGTCGATTTTCTTGCCCTGTGTCCATCGCTGGGCCAGACACATAGTGATCCCGAGAAAAGCGTTCCATATTTTATATCCCCAATAAAAGATGAAAACCTGAACCTTTCCCAATGAAATGCTCAAGTAAAAAATAACAGACAAGCTGATGAAGATTTTTAGCGCAATTAATCTCAACAGATTATAAACAGGCTAAAGGCAGAGAATTCACTTTTTGTCGGCCTTCCAGACGTCACCCTAATCTGAATTGTTTAAACTTTCTGAATTAGGGCTAAAGCATCGAGAATAAAGATAACAATTTTTAGCCAGAACAGGAGTAAGGCATGTCTTGTTTTTAATGTTTGCACGCTTTTGGACACACTTAATCACGGATTAATCCATTATTTACCAGAGTTACGCCCCCATCCAGAAATGACTAGCCGCTCAAAAAAGGCACTTCAGTTTGATTCTCCCCTCTCTACCCTTTCATTCATAAAAGAAAAAATATTCTTTTATTGTTTGAAAGGTTCGTCCATCCTTCATTTTCTCTCTTAAACACTCTATTAATAAGAAACTTCATCCAAATTAATCATTCCCCTGAGTGATACTCACGCCCGTACTTAAGTGAGAAGCATTCATCTCGCTGGGTTTTCAGAATATCCTTAGCCCAGAACACGACATGCCTTTCTCAAAAACATCCCCCTTCAGCCAATCCCATATTTCGGCTTAAGTTTGCCAGATAAATCATTTATACCCGCGCACGCGCTCTGCCAGTATTGAACACATCAGTTCTCAATATCAGATAATCAATAACTTTCAGTTATAAGGAGTGACCATGCGGGTTATTACGCTGGCGGGCAGCCCTCGCTTCCCATCGCGCTCTACTGCACTGCTCAGCCTGTGCCAGCACGCGTTGGAAGCACGCGGTGTTGAAGTCATTCCCTGGAATATTCACAACTTCCAGGCAGACGATCTGCTCTATGCACGCTTTGACTCCCCAGCCCTCAACGCGTTGAAAGCCGACCTGGCGCTGGCAGACGGACTGATTGTTGCCACCCCCATTTATAAAGCGTCATTTTCGGGTGCGCTGAAAACCCTGCTTGATTTGCTGCCAGAACGCGCCCTGGAACACAAGGTGGTGTTGCCATTGGCCAGCGGCGGCAGTGCATCCCATTTGCTGGCCGTGGATTACGCGCTCAAGCCGGTATTGAATGCCCTAAAAGCCCAGGAAGTGCTGCATGGCGTGTTTGCCACCGACACGCAAATAGTGAATTACGACCGCCAGCCAGAGCTGGATCCACAGCTGGCCGATCGCATCGACGACGCGCTGGATACATTCTGGCATGCACTGCATCGTCGCCATCAACCTTACGCACAAGCGGTATAAAGGAAGAATCATGAAAAGGATGTTTACAGCTTTACTGCTACCGGCCTTTGCCGCGCTGATTGCGCTGAGTGCCAACGCTAATGCCGCTGATGCCCCGGCGCAGCTGCGTGTGGGATATCAAAAGGGATCGGTGAGCATGGTGTTAGCAAAATCTCACCAGATGCTGGAACAGCGTTTCCCACACACACAGATTAAATGGATTGAATTTCCAGCAGGACCGCAAATGCTGGAGGCGCTGAATGTCGACAGCATTGATTTAGGTAGCACCGGTGATATTCCGCCGCTGTTTGCACAGGCAGCAGGCGCGGATCTGCTTTATGTCGGTTCCGAGCCACCGAAACCTCAGGCTGAAGTGATTCTGGTGCCCAAAGACAGCCCGATTCAGAGTGTTGCCGATTTGAGAGGCCATAAAGTGGCCTTTCAGAAGGGCTCCAGTTCGCACAACTTATTGTTGCGTGCGCTGGAGCAGGCCGGCCTGAGTTTTAAAGATATCCAGCCCACCTATCTGACCCCTGCCGATGCGCGAGCCGCTTTCCAGCAGGGCGATGTTGATGCCTGGGCAATCTGGGATCCCTACTACTCTGCCGCCTTACTGCAAGGCAACGTGCGCGTGCTGGCTGATGGCAGCAAGCTGAACCAGACCGGTTCCTTCTATTTAGCCACACGCAAATATGCCGAAGCCAACGGTCCATTTGTCCAGCAAGTGCTGCAAACCTTTAGTGATGCCGATGCGCTGACCCGCAGCCAACGCGGCCAAAGCATCGACCTGCTGGCACAGGCGATGGGCTTACCCAAGCCGGTGATTGCCAGCTATCTCGACCATCGTCCACCCACCACGATTACGCCGGTCAGCGCACATACTGCGCAGGCCCAACAGCAAACGGCCGACCTGTTTTATGCCAATCATCTGATGCCGGTAAAAGTGAACATCACTGACCGCATCTGGCATCCACAGTCCGCCCAGCCATAAGGAATTGAATCATGAGCATATCCGTATTCTGGTTTCTCCCGACCCACGGTGATGGGCACTATCTTGGCACCGCCGAAGGTTCGCGTCCTGTCGATCACGGTTATCTGCAGCAGATTGCTCAGGCCGCCGATCGCCTTGGCTTTGGCGGCGTGCTGATCCCCACCGGTCGCTCCTGCGAAGATGCCTGGCTGGTGGCCGCGTCACTGATTCCGGTGACGCAACGTTTGCGCTTCCTCGTGGCGCTGCGTCCGGGCGTGATTTCACCAACGCAGGCAGCGCGCCAGGCCGCGACGCTTGACCGTCTGTCCAACGGGCGCACGCTGTTTAACCTGGTCACTGGCGGCGATCCTGAAGAGCTGGCGGGTGACGGTGTGTTCCTCGATCATCGCGAGCGTTATGAAGAATCCGCGGAGTTCACCCGTGTATGGCGTCGCGTTTCAGAAGGCGAAACCGTGGATTACGAGGGTAAACACGTCAAAGTGCGCGGTGCACGCCTGATGTTCAAACCGGTGCAACAGCCACGTCCACCGCTGTGGTTTGGCGGTTCATCCGATGCCGCGCAGGATCTCGCCGCTGAGCAGGTCGATGTTTATCTCACCTGGGGCGAGCCACCGGCATTAGTCAAAGAGAAAATTGATCAAGTGCGTGCCAAAGCGGCTGCGCAGGGCCGTAAAGTGCGCTTCGGCATTCGTCTGCACGTCATCGTGCGCGAAACCAATGAAGAGGCCTGGCAGGCAGCGGATCGCCTGATTGCTCATCTCGACGATGCCACCATTGCCAAAGCGCAAGCGGCCTTTGCCCGTACCGATTCTGTCGGTCAGCAGCGCATGGCTGCGCTGCATGGTGGCCGCCGTGACAAGCTGGAGATCAGCCCGAACCTGTGGGCAGGCGTGGGTTTGGTGCGTGGCGGTGCCGGTACTGCGCTGGTGGGCGATGGCCCAACCGTGGCTGCACGTATGCAGGAGTACAGCGACCTCGGCATCGAGACCTTTATTCTCTCAGGCTATCCGCATCTTGAAGAGGCCTATCGTGTCGGTGAGCTGCTGTTCCCACACCTTGATTTGGCCATCCCAGAAGTGCCGAAACCTCGTGTGGTGCAAGCGCACGGTGAAGCGGTTGCCAACGATTTCACCCCACAGAAAGTGTCTCAGAGCTAAGGAGTTCAGGATGGCAAAGTTTCAAAAACAGCTGAGTAATGCCCTGCTGCCCTGGGCCTTACCGGTGCTGCTGGTGGCGTTGTGGCAGCTCGCCTCTCAGGTGGGCTGGCTTTCAACACGTATTCTGCCCTCACCGGAAAACATCATTATTACGTTCTGGAAGCTGACGGTGAGTGGTGAATTGTGGCAAAACCTCGCCATCAGTGGCTGGCGTGCGGCGATTGGCTTTGCCATTGGCGGCTCGATCGGCTTGGTGCTTGGCTTGATCACCGGCACCTCACGCGTGGGTGAACGTTTGCTGGATACCTCAGTGCAGATGCTGCGCAACGTGCCGCATCTGGCATTGATCCCGCTGGTGATTCTGTGGTTTGGCATCGATGAGTCAGCCAAGATTTTCCTGGTAGCGCTTGGCACCTTATTCCCGATTTACCTCAACACTTATCACGGTATCCGTAATATCGATCGCGGTCTGGTGGAGATGGCGCGCAGTTATGGTCTTTCTGGCTGGAGTCTGTTTATTCAAGTGATTCTGCCGGGTGCGCTGCCTTCGATCATGGTGGGCGTGCGCTTTGCCCTCGGCCTGATGTGGCTGACGCTGATTGTGGCTGAAACTATCTCGGCCAATTCTGGCATTGGCTATCTGGCGATGAATGCACGTGAGTTTCTGCAAACCGATGTGGTGGTGGTCGCCATCATTCTCTATGCGCTGCTCGGCAAACTGGCCGATGTCGCCGCTCAACTGCTGGAGCGCGTATGGTTGCGCTGGCATCCGGCTTATCAATTGAAGGAGAACGCATGAGCAACGCAACGTTAAGCCCGTCGCGTCTGAACAGCGGCACCCCGGTTGGCGTTAACGGCGTCAGCAAGCAATATGGTGATCGCACCATCCTCAACAACATCAATCTGCATATCCCGGCAGGGCAGTTTGTTGCGGTAGTGGGCCGCAGCGGATGCGGTAAAAGTACCCTGCTGCGCCTGCTGGCGGGACTGGAATCCACTTCGCGCGGTGAACTGCTGGCAGGGACTGCGCCGTTGGCGCAAGCACGCGAAGACACGCGCCTCATGTTCCAGGATGCGCGTCTGCTGCCGTGGAAAAAAGTTATCGATAATGTGGGCCTGGGTTTGAAGGGGCGTGAATGGCGGGCTGCCGCGCTGGAAGCACTGGAGGCGGTAGGTTTAGCCGATCGCGCTAACGAGTGGCCAGCGGCGCTATCGGGTGGGCAAAAGCAGCGTGTGGCGCTGGCTCGCGCGTTGATTCATCGACCGGGTTTGTTGCTGCTGGATGAACCCCTGGGTGCGCTGGATGCACTGACGCGTATTGAGATGCAGGGATTGATTGAATCGGTATGGCAACAACATAACTTCACGGTGTTGCTGGTCACCCATGATGTCAGTGAAGCAGTGGCTATGGCCGATCGCGTATTGCTGATTGAAGAGGGGCAGATTGGGCTGGATTTAACCGTGGACCTCGCGCGACCACGTCGACGTGGGTCGGCGCGACTGGCGGAACTGGAAGCAGAAGTGCTGGATCGTGTGATGAAGCGCAGTCCGGCAGAGCAGCCGCTGAAATTCGCCCAGCAGCATTAGTCGAAGTCGAAGTCGAAGTCGAAGTCGAAGTCGAAGTCGAAGTCGATCGGGATAGTGCCACTGTCACTCCACGCAACCAGAGAAAGTGGCAGTGAGTTCAGCAAAAGCCGCATCATTGTGATGCGGCTTTTACCTTATCAGGCGTTCAACGCTTTGGTGATCTTCTCGTACAGATCGCCCGACAGCTTATCCAGCCCTTTTAACGTTTCCAGCGCCTGACGCATCAATGCCTGACGACCGGCATCATAACGTTTCAGACGAATCAATGGCTCGATCATACGCGCCGCCACTTGCGGATTACGCGTGTTGAGATCGGTCAACATCTCCACCAGGAACTGATAACCACTGCCGTCTTTGGCGTGGAACGCTGCTGGGTTGCCGGCCGCAAAAGCCCCAATCAGTGAACGAATGCGGTTCGGGTTACCCATGGTGAAAGAACGGTGATTGAGCAATTCACGCACCTTGCTCAGCACGTTGTCCGCCGGGCTGGTGGCTTGCAGCACAAACCATTTGTCCATCACCAGGCCATCCTGATGCCAGCGCTCGTCATACGCGGCCAGCAAGGCTTCACGACACGGCAACTGCGCTGCCACTGCTGCTGAGAGCGCGGCCAGTGCATCCGTCATATTGGTGGCCTGCTGATACTGCGCCTGCACTAACTTATCCGCCTGCTCTGCATCGGCGAACGCCAAATAGCTCAGGCAGACATTTTTCAGTGCGCGCTTGCCAATCTCTGTATGCTCCACCTTGTATTCCTGGCTCTGGTTTGCCAGATACACAGCAAACAATTCATCGCTCAGTTCGGTTGCCAGCGCGTGTACCAGCGCGGCACGCACTGCAGAAATCGCCTGAGGATCGATCACCTCAAACAACTCCGCGATTTCATTCTCGGAGGGCAGCGACAAAATCAGTGCCGTTAACGCCGGATCGCTCTGCTCTTCCAGTAACACCGCGCGGAAGGCATCCGCCACGTGCAACGGTAAAGACAGCGGCTGTCCCTGCTGATGGCGTGCCACATTCAGGCGAATGTAGGTGGCCAGCAGGCTTTGCGCAGCATCCCAGCGCGAGAAATCATTGCGGGCGTGGCGCATCAGGAACGTCAGCTGCGCATCGCTCCATTTATAGTCGAGCTTCACCGGCGCAGAAAATTCGCGCAGCAGTGACGGTACTGGCTGGAAGTGCACGTTATCGAAAATAAAGGTCTGGAACTCCTCGGTGACATTCAGCACATGATGCACCGGATGGCCGTTATGCTGCAGCGGAATCACCTTGCCTTCGTTGTCGTACAGTTCGATATCCAACGGGATATGCAGCGGCAACTTCTCTTTCTGCTCGGCCGTTGGTGGCGTGTGTTGTGTCACATGCAGCGTGTACTGCTCCAGCTCAGGATTGTAGTCGTCACGCACCGTCAGCACCGGCGTACCGGCCTGGCTATACCAGCGACGGAACTGTGACAGATCAACATTGGAGGCATCTTCCATCGCCTGCACAAAATCGTCGCAGGTCGCGGCACTGCCATCATGACGTTCAAAGTAAAGTTGCATGCCTTTCTGGAAATTCTCTTCACCGAGTAAGGTATGCATCATACGAATCACTTCAGAGCCTTTCTCGTAAACGGTCAAGGTATAGAAGTTGTTCATCTCGATCACCTGATCCGGGCGGATCGGGTGCGCCATTGGGCTGGCGTCTTCAGCAAACTGCGCGCCGCGCATCACACGTACGTTGTCAATGCGGTTCACCGCACGCGAGCCGAGATCAGAACTGAACTCCTGGTCACGGAACACGGTTAAGCCCTCTTTCAGGCTCAGCTGGAACCAGTCTCGACAGGTGACGCGGTTGCCAGTCCAGTTATGGAAGTACTCGTGACCAATCACCGCTTCAATGCCGAGGTAATCTTTGTCGGTCGCGGTCTCGGCTTTCGCCAGCACATATTTGGAGTTAAAGACGTTTAGGCCCTTATTCTCCATCGCGCCCATATTGAAGAAATCCACCGCGACAATCATGAAGATATCGAGGTCATATTCGAGATTGAAGCGCTCTTCATCCCATTTCATGCTGGCTTTGAGTGACGTCATCGCCCAGTCGGCACGATCGAGATTGCCACGATCGACAAAGATCTCCAGCGCCACATCACGGCCTGAGCGCGTGGTAAAGCTATCACGCAGCACATCAAAGTCACCGGCCACCAAGGCGAACAGGTAGCAAGGTTTCGGGAACGGATCCTGCCACTTCACCCAGTGACGACCATCCTCGTGGCGACCGCTCTCCATTTTGTTGCCATTTGACAGCAAGAACGGATATTTCGATGCATCTGCAATAATCGTGGTGGTAAAGCGCGCCAGCACATCCGGGCGATCCAGATACCAGGTAATATGGCGGAAACCTTCCGCTTCACACTGGGTGCAGAGCGCATCACCCGACTTGTAGAGCCCTTCCAGCGCGGTGTTTTTGTCTGGATGGATGTCATTAATGAGGGTCAGCGTAAAGTTCTCCGGCAGCTGGCTTAACACCAACACACCTTCTTCCTCACGATAGTGTGACCAAGGATTGCCATCCACTGCCAGCGAGATCAACGTAAGATCTTCGCCATCAAGACGCAGTTCGGCATCCGCAGCACCGAGACGCTTCACCTGACTGACGGCGGTCACGCGCGTGGAAGCCGCATCGAGGTCAAAAGTCAGGTCAATATCAGTGATGGTGTAATCGGGCGCACGATAGTCGTGGCGATATTTAATTTGCGGCTGTTGCGTCATAAGTCCTTCTCGCATCGTTGAAATGTCTACCCGTCAAAGTCTAAGCGGGTTGCGCCTTCGTTGCCACGCACAATGCGTGCCTTTGCTGAAAAGTCTACAATTCATTAACAATGGCACAAATGACCCTCGACCTGCCACCCGCAATTATGGTGTGATCGCGGTCATTACTGTTTTATACTCCTGCGTCTTTATGACTTTGTTGACACCGGGCTCTGCTCCGCGGAAGAGGATGCTGAAACGCACCATGACTGGACATGCTTCCCCGATTTTGACCACGCTGCTTGATACCGATGCGTATAAGCTTCATATGCAGCAGGCCGTTTATCATCGTTACTACGATGTCCCGGTAACGGCAGAATTTCGTTGTCGCGGCGATGAGTTGCTCGGCCAGTATGCCGATGAGATTCGCGCGCAACTCGATACACTGCCCTCCCTCGCCCTGAGCGACGACGAATATAACTACCTCAGTGGCTTACCTTTCTTTGAATCCGATTACCTCAACTGGCTGCGCCAATTCCGCTTTGATTCTTCTCAGGTCAACGTACGCAATGAGAATGGCCGTTTGGCCCTTCAAATCAGCGGGCCATGGCGCGAAGTGATTTTATGGGAAGTCCCGCTGCTGGCGCTGATCAGTGAAGTGGTGCATCGCCATCGCACACCGGACATTGGCGTAGAGCACGCGGTGGCTCATCTGCAGCAAAAACTGGTGACGTTCCGTGAGCAGGTTGGCGATCTCGATATGTCGCGCTTCCAGCTGATGGATTTCGGCACACGCCGTCGTTACTCAAAAAACGTACAGGAAACGATCGTCGCGACCCTGAAAGCCGAATTCCCGTGGTTGGTGGGCACCAGTAACTATGATCTGGCGCGCCGCTTACAGCTCAACCCGGTAGGCACTCAGGCACATGAATGGTTCCAGGCGCATCAACAAATTAGCCCGGTGCTGGCCAACAGCCAACGTGCGGCGCTGCAATCCTGGCTGGATGAATATGATGACCAACTCGGTATCGCGTTGACAGACTGCATCACCATGGATGCTTTCCTGCGTGATTTCGGCCCTGGTTTTGCACATCGTTATCAGGGCTTGCGCCATGATTCGGGCGATCCGGTGGAATGGGGCGAAAAGGCGATTGCCCACTATCAGCGTCTGGATATTGATCCTAAAAGCAAAACGCTGGTGTTCTCCGACAACCTCAATCTGGACAAAGCGCTGGCGCTCTATCGCCACTTTGGCCAACGCGCCAACGTGGTATTCGGCATCGGCACCCGCCTCACCTGCGATATCCCCGGCGTGACGCCGCTTAACATCGTGATCAAATTGGTGAGCTGTAACGGCAAACCGGTGGCGAAACTGTCTGACAGCCCAGGTAAAACCATCTGCCAGGACAAAGCCTTCGTGCGCGCCCTGCGCAAGGCATTCGACCTTCCTCTGGTGAAAAGAGCCAGCTAATCATTGATGCAGGGTGTTCGCACCCTGCGCTTTCACAACAAATCTCCCCTTTCCCCCTGCAAAATTGCTTGTTTCCTGATGGCTCGCAAGTAACATAGCAAAACCCCGAAATGGGGCTTTTATCCACTTCTATATATAGAGAGATATTTATGAGCGTAGTGCCTGTAGCGGATGTACTGCACGGCCGTGTCGCGGTTGACAGTGAAGTCACCGTACGTGGTTGGGTGCGTACCCGAAGAGATTCCAAAGCCGGTCTTTCCTTTATCGCCGTTTATGACGGTTCCTGCTTTAATCCCGTTCAGGCCGTCGTCAATAATTCTCTGAATAATTATCAGGATGAAGTGCTGCGTCTGACCACGGGCTGTTCAGTGATTGTCACCGGTAAAGTGGTGGAATCTCCGGGCGAAGGCCAGGCATTCGAATTGCAGGCGACCAAAGTGGAAGTCACTGGCTGGGTGGATGATCCGGACACTTATCCGATGGCAGCGAAGCGCCACAGTATTGAATATCTGCGTGAAGTCGCACACCTGCGCCCGCGCACCAACCTGGTCGGTGCTGTGGCACGTACACGTCATACCCTGGCGCAGGCGCTGCATCGTTTCTTCCACGAAAATGGCTACTTCTGGGTTTCCACCCCACTGATCACTGCATCCGATACGGAAGGTGCGGGCGAGATGTTCCGTGTTTCTACACTGGACATGGAAAACCTGCCGCGCGATCCGCAAGGCAAAGTCGATTACGACAAAGACTTCTTTGGTAAAGAAGCCTTCCTGACCGTGTCTGGTCAGCTGAACGGCGAAACTTATGCCTGTGCGCTGTCAAAAATCTATACTTTTGGCCCCACCTTCCGTGCAGAAAACTCCAACACCAGCCGTCACTTAGCAGAATTCTGGATGCTGGAGCCGGAAGTTGCCTTCGCCAACCTTGACGATGCTGCTGCGCTGGCTGAGGCCATGCTGAAGTATGTGTTCAAGGCCGTGCTCGAAGAGCGTGCTGACGATATGGCGTTCTTCGCAGAACGCGTAGACAAAGATGCGATTGCGCGCTTAGAACGTTTTGTCACAACCGATTTCGCGCAGGTGGACTACACCGATGCGGTCGACATTCTGCTGAAAAGCGGCCAGACATTCGAAAACCCAGTGTCCTGGGGCGTGGATCTTTCTTCCGAACATGAACGTTACCTGGCCGAGAAGCACTTCAAAGCGCCGGTGGTGGTGAAGAATTATCCAAAAGATATCAAAGCGTTCTATATGCGTATGAACGAAGATGGTAAGACTGTGGCGGCAATGGACGTCCTGGCGCCGGGCATTGGTGAAATCATCGGTGGTTCACAGCGTGAAGAGCGTCTGGATGTATTGGATGCACGTCTGGCTGAAATGGGTCTGAACAAAGAAGATTACTGGTGGTATCGTGACCTGCGCCGTTACGGCACCGTGCCACATGCTGGCTTCGGATTAGGTTTCGAACGATTAATCGCCTATGTCACCGGCGTACAAAATGTAAGGGATGTTATCCCCTTCCCACGTACCCCGCGTAACGCTAATTTCTAAAATTCGCGATTAAATATAAGTAATTCATATATATAACGAGGTCGGCACTGCCGGCCTTTTTTTATTTTTGTAAATTTAGAGTTCTCTCACAAAGTTCCCGATATTTTACAAATTGTAATACATAATTTCTTTTTGATACGTAATTGCGAGATTTGAATCATTTTCGGGCTAGAAATAGCAACCCTGTGATGGAAAGATGCGTGCAGACACAGGAGACATCAAACTTCTTTCAAGGTTCCCGTAAAGGTTTCTTGACGGCAGTGGCAGATGTCCAAATAACTCCAATGAGGGTAATAAAAAATGATGAAGCGCAACATTCTTGCAGTGGTTATCCCTGCTCTGTTAGCTGCAGGCGCAGCAAACGCAGCAGAAATTTATAACAAAGATGGCAACAAACTGGACCTGTACGGTAAAGTTGATGCGCGTCACACTTTCTCTGACGACGCTAGCAACGACGGCGACGCCACTTATGTTCGCTTTGGCTTCAAGGGTGAAACTCAGATTACTGACCAACTGACCGGTTACGGCCAGTGGGAATACAACATTCAGGCTAACCACACTGAAGGCGGCGACGATGTTCAAGACGGTAACAAAACCCGTCTGGGCTTCGCAGGTCTGAAATTCGGTGACGCTGGTTCATTCGACTACGGTCGTAACTACGGCGTTATCTATGACGCAATGTCTTACACTGACCAACTGCCAGTGTTCGGTGACGATACCCTGTACCAGGAAAACGACAACTTCATGATTGGTCGTTCAAGCGGTCTGGCTACCTACCGTAACAGCAACTTCTTCGGTCTGGTTAACGGCCTGAGCTTCGCTGTACAGTACCAGGGCAAAAACGAAGGCAGCCGTAATCCACTGTATCAAAACGGTGATGGCTGGGGTACTTCTGTAGCCTATGACACCGGTATGGGTATCAGCGCTGTTGGTTCATACTTCTCTTCTGACCGTACTTCCGACCAGGTTGCTGACGGTAACGGCGATAAAGCTGACGCATACGCTTTCGGTCTGAAATATGACGCGAACAACGTATACCTGGCAGCCTTCTACGGTGAATCACGTAACACCACTGCTTACGGTAGCTTTGCTCGTCAGACCGCTAACAAAACTCAGAACTTCGAAGTGGTTGCACAGTACCAGTTCGATTTCGGCCTGCGCCCATCCATCGCTTACCTGCAGTCTAAAGGTAAGAGCCTGAACGGCAACACCAATACTGATAACGGTGCTACCTTCGCTGGCGGCGATGCTGATCTGGTTAAATACATCGAAATCGGTACCTACTACTACTTCAACAAAAACATGTCCACCTATGTTGACTACAAAATCAACCTGCTGGATGACAACAACTATACCCGTGCTCAGGGCGTAAGCACTGATGACGTCGTAGGTGTTGGCCTGCAGTACCAGTTCTAATCTTCGATTAGCAACGAATACTGTTTAAAAACGGAGCCTTCGGGCTCCGTTTTGCTTTTCAGTGATCAGCTTCTCAATTAGCGCCACTACTTTATACACGCGGCTTATTTCTTTTTTATGTCAGCGGTTGGCAAGCGTATCATCTGACGCTAACCTGATAGCTCATTTCGCTAAAGTTCACCCAAACGGAACTGACTCATGTTTGAATCGATCTCTGCCGCACCCGCCGATCCTATTCTGGGACTGGCTGACCTGTTTCGCGCCGACGACCGCCCGAATAAAATCAACCTTGGCATTGGTGTCTATAAAGATGAAACCGGTAAAACACCGGTACTCACCAGTGTTAAAAAAGCTGAGCAGTATCTGCTGGAAAATGAAACCACCAAAAATTACCTGAGCATCGATGGCCTGGCCGATTTTGCTCGCTGCACTCAGGAGTTGCTGTTCGGCAAAGAGAGCGCGCTGATTTCAGCGGGCCGCGCGTGCACAGCACAAACGCCAGGCGGCACCGGTGCGTTGCGCGTCGCTGCGGATTTCCTTGCGACGCAGACCAATGTGAAGCGCGTGTGGGTGAGCAACCCTAGCTGGCCGAACCACAAAAACGTATTCAACGCGGCGGGTCTGGAAGTCTGTGATTACCAGTACTACGATGCAGCCAACCATAGCCTCGATTTCGCAGGCATGGTCGCGTCGTTGCAGGAAGCCAAAGCCGGTGATGTCGTGCTGTTCCACGGCTGCTGCCACAACCCGACTGGCGTCGATCCTTCCGCTGACCAATGGCAACAGCTGGCGAAGCTGTCGCAGGAAAAGGGTTGGCTGCCACTGTTCGACTTCGCTTACCAGGGCTTTGCACGTGGCCTGGATGAAGATGCCGAAGGCCTGCGTATTTTCGCCGCGTCTCATCAGGAGCTGATCGTTGCCAGCTCTTACTCCAAGAACTTTGGCCTGTACAACGAACGTGTCGGTGCACTGACGCTGGTTGCCGCCAACAGCGATGTGGCGAAAACCGCCTTTAGCCAGGTGAAATACAGCATCCGTGCTAACTACTCTAACCCACCGTCACACGGTGCCGCTGTGGTCGCCACTATCCTCGGTAACGACGCGCTGCGTACCATCTGGGTGCAGGAGCTGACAGACATGCGTCAGCGCATCCAGCGCATGCGTCAGCTGTTTGTGAATACCCTGGCAGAGAAAGGCGCGAAACAGGACTTCAGCTTTATCATTAAGCAGAACGGCATGTTCTCGTTTAGCGGCCTGACCAAAGATCAGGTTGTGCGCCTGCGTGACGAGTTCGGCGTTTATGCCGTTAATTCTGGTCGTGTGAACGTGGCTGGGATGACGCCAGACAATATGTCTGCGCTCTGTGAAGCGATTGTCGCTGTACTCTAAACAAGTCAGTAGCATGAGAAATGGGCCTTAATGGCCCATTTTTTCATTGCAGGAACGGATTACTGATGCGCTCCCGACCCAAGGTGGAAATAGGGCCGTGGCCCGGCACAAAGGTCACATCATCACCCAGCGGTAACAGCTTAGTGTTAATCGCATTGATTAAATCGCTGTGGCTGCCCTGCGGGAAATCGGTACGTCCGACACCGCCATTAAAAATCACATCGCCCGATATCAACAAGCGTCCAGCCCGATCAAAGAAAACAATGTGTCCCGGCGTATGGCCCGGGCAAAGCAGCACTTCCAGCGTGACATTCCCAACCTGCACCGATTCGCCCTCTTCCAGCCAGCGATCCGGCGCCAGTGGCGCACATTCCGGCAGGCCAAACATGCGGCTTTGCGTTGGCAGATTATCCAGCCAGAACGCATCCAGCTTGTGAGGGCCAACAATAGGAATTTGATAATGTGCGGCGAGTTCAGCAGCAGCCCCCACATGATCAAGATGACCATGTGTCAGTAGAATTTGTGCAGGCGTTAATCCCCGTTCAGCCAATACGGCAATAAGGGTCTCTGCATCACCGCCGGGATCAACCAGCGCCGCCTGCTGGGTTTCGTCATCCCAGATGACCGAGCAGTTCTGAGAAAAGGCCGTAACCGGAATAATGTGGTAATTCATAGCGCTCCATGACCGACACACGCAGCGCTGCCGGTATCAGGACCAGTGCCTTGCAGGCCCGGTATCAATGTGTACGAAGTTGCTGCGCGGGTAATATCCTACACCACCGGCGCGCATAGATAACGCCGCTTTGCGAACATTGCTCAATGAAATCCCCTCAATGTGGAAATCCATCGCCTGCCCTTTGGTGTGATAGCTGTGTTTAGCCACGCCAGGACCCGATTCGCGCAGCATGTTGTTAGTGGCCAGCGTACGGTAGCCTGAGATCAGCTGCACCGGTTTGCGGGTGTTGAGCACCATCTGTAAACGATAAAGCTGATCAAACAGATGCGGATCGATGTGTTTCACCTGATTGGCGCGGTAATCACGGAAGAAGTGATTTAAGCGGGCTAACTCATCCTTGTCATAACTCTTGCCGTTAAAAAACTCCGTTTTAAGGGTTTCACCGGTGTGAAGGTTATTAAGCGTCAATACTCGGGGGCGCGAGGTGGAAAGCGAAGCCAGCGCTGAACCAGGAAGCAGAGACAAACCTGCCGCTGCGCCTCCAATCAGGAGTAATCGACGACGTTGGGAATCAAAATTAGCCATGTAGCGGGGTTACCTAATCTAAAGCGACAAAAAAATGTGTAAAAAGTACACAAGGCCGAACAGTAACCGCAGCCTGGAGGTCAGTCAACCCGCAATGTGTCACAGAATGACCAAAACCCGCGCAAAACCGAAATTTTGCGACGGGTACTGGTCTTTTCGAAGAGGGGTGAAAACTGGCAAATCAATGACTAGAGGAGAAGTTTTCCTGCTATTGAAAGAACCTGGCTACCAGAACGCGCAGGGTTATCATAATTGTAAATATCTGTACGATACTGCGGCTGTCCATCCGCCGCGACCCATGCGGTTAAGTAGTAGAGATTGACCGGGATGCGGTGGCGAATCGGCACGTAGCGCGTGTCGCCCTGTTTCAGCGTGTCGGTGATGCGGCTGTCATTCCAGCCCACATCCTGCAGCAGCAGATCGGCCAGTTCAGAGGCCTTATTCACGCGCACACAACCGGAGCTCAGTGCGCGAATATCGCGCTGGAACAACCCGTGGTTAGGCGTGTCGTGCAAATAGATGGCATCGGAACTCGGCATATTAAATTTATAACGACCCAGCGAGTTCATCGCGCCCGGCGCCTGACGAATGCGATACGGGAAACTGGCTGCAGAAACCATATGCCAGTCAATCATCGACGGATCGATCACCTCCGCATCCGCACTCCAGCCCGACAGTAAGGTATAGCCGTGCTTGTAGAGGTATCCGGGATCTTGTTTGACCTTCGGCACGATATCCTGACGCACTAACGTAGTAGGCACATTCCACGGTGGATTGAGCACCACATTGTTCAGCGCACTGCGCATCAGTGGCGTTTTACGGTCGGGACGACCGACAATCACCCGCGATGACAAAATCGTGGCACCGTTGTTGTAATAGGTGAGCGAATAGTTGGGGATGTTCACCATAATGCCGTTATGCATATCATCCGGCAGCAGACGCAGGCGCTGGATATTCAGTGCCAGCAACGATGCGCGCATCTGCGGTGACACATTCAGCCACTCACGCGTGCGAGGGCCTATCGCCCCATCATCCGCCAGACCTTGCCAGTGCTGGAAGCGTTTTACCCCTTCCACCAGCGTGGCGTCATACACATTGTCGCCAGCAGGAGTCGAACTCGCCACGACGTTACCGGTTGCCGCAGGTGCCTGCGCAGACAAATCATTGACGCTGGCCGCCGAAGGGCTCACCGCGATCGGCTGATTGCTCTGGCTGACCGGCACAGGTGCTGTCGGCACGGCATCATCAGCTGGGGTCGGTGTGCTGCTGTGCGTTGCGGCAGTCAGCATGCCGGTCCGCTGCAAAATCTCTCTAAGCGCAGGCACATCGTTGCTGATTTGGCCGGGGCGGAGCGTCCCGCTGTCGCGCAGTTGCGGCCATGGGCGGTTATCGGTCAGCAGCGCTTTGAGCGCACTGTGCATCGGCGCATATTGAGGATGCTGCGGTGCCAGCGAAATGACAAACGCGCGGCTGCCACCACCGTTCACCGCATTCTGCCACTGGTTAATGGCAGCAACGCCCGGCATCGTCAGTTTGTAAGGAACATTGCTGTACAACCAGGTTTCACCCTGCGTCGGCACATTGGCGACAAACTGCAAATAGCCCAACATGGCATCGCTCAGCACGATGTCGCGCGCCATGCCGGTAATCGTGGGATTCGTCAGTAATTCAACCCAACGGGTAAACTGTGGCTGGACACCAGAAAGCGCCACTTCCGCCAGCTGTTGCTGGAATGCCTGCACCGCTTGCTGATCCTGCCAGAGTGGCGCCATATTACGCGCGGCGTAGATACCGGCTAATCCCGGCAGATAGAAAGGTTGCTGACTGGGGCTAAAAGCCTGCTGAATTTGATGCTGACTCGCCGCCACTGACATGGCGCTATGTGAAGTTCCGGGTAAAGCGGCAATGATCGCGGCATGGCTGGTGGCCAGCGGCGACAATACCAGTGAAACACTGAGTGCGAGTACCGCACGATTCATTCTGCTTCTTCTATTCAGCCACATCCCTGCCCCCTTCTCACCTAAGACACAGCGCCCTGTTATCGCTATGTACAGCCTTACTCTTATTGTTGAGTATACAAATAAAAAACGGCATCTGCCTCAGTGTGCAGATGCCGCTTACAGATTAAACGGTGCGCTGTTTTTTAACCAGATTCAGCGTCAGGTATTTTCTGTTTCTAAATCGATATCACTCGTGTCGCGTTTTGCTGGCACAGGATCTGCCGAGAATCCACGCAGCCCCACCACATGCACGTGTTCAGTGTTGTTAAACACTTTACGCACCAGCTTGTAGGTAGTGCCTTTCTCCGGACTGATGTTCTCTGGCGCAGCAATCACCAGCTGCATCTCCAGACGCTCACACAGTTCGAACAGGGTGGCGATGGAGCGGGCATCAAGACGTGCCGCTTCATCAAGGAACAGCAGTCGGCATGGCGAAATATCTTTGCCGCGCAGACGACGTGATTCCTCTTCCCAGCTCTGCACCACCATCACCAGAATTGACATACCGGTACCGATCGCTTCACCAGTTGACAACGCACCACTTTCCGCGCGCAGCCAGCCATCAGAGCCACGGTTCACTTCCACTTCCATCTCAAGATAGTTGCGGTAGTCGAGCAGCTCTTCACCGATGGTTTGTGGTGCGCGCTGCCCCATATCAATCTGTGGATTCAGACGTTGATAAAGTTTTGCCAACGCTTCGGAGAAGGTCAGACGATTGCTGGTAAACAGATCCTGATGCGCTTCATGCTCTTCAGACAAGGTATCGAGCAGCGTGGAGTGCGCTTCACGGACGTTGACATTCAGACGCACACTGCGCACCTGACCAAAACTCACAGCCTGCAAGCCCTGGTTCAGCTGGCGAATACGGTTCTGCTCACGCTGAATGGTTTTACGAATGATATTCGCCGCGCTGCGTGAACTGATGGCCAGCGTCTGCTCGCGTGCTGTCAGCTCTTCCGTCAGACGATTCAGCTCAATTTCCATCTGCTCGATGGCTTCAACCGGATCGTCAGTGCGAATGATATCCTGACGAATACGTTCGCGCAGATGTTGATACACCGCAATAAAGAACTGCACTTTACGTTCTGGACGTTTTGGATCTTCCGACATGCGCAGTACATCACGCAGATGTTCGTTATCCGCTACCGCCAGACGCAGTGCACCCAATGCCTTATCCGACATTGAACGCAGTTCATCTCCGCCCAGATAGGCCATCTCACGACGATGCAGGCGACGCTCCATGCCGTTCTCTTTCACCAGACGCAGCACCGTACACCAGCCTGCTTTAGCGCTGACGACTTGCTCACGAATCTGATGATAATCGCGCTCCAGCTTGCGCAGTTTCTTCTGCAGGCCGTCCATTTCGGCTTCGCAGAACGTGAGCTGTTTCTCCAGCTGATTACGACGGGCACGGTTATGGCTTAATGCGGTATACAGTTCGTCGCGTCGGGCGCGGGCGCGCTCTTCGGCGCTGGCATCGGCATGCACGCCGATATCCTGCATCTCCTGCTGCAACTCTTTCAGCATGTCGCGCTTGGCGTCATAGGAACTTTTCAGTGATGCCAGCACTTGTGAATATTGTGTCAGCTGCGCCTGATGTTCGCGCAGACGTTCACGCGCACGGCTGCGCTCACCCTCCGCCTGCTCCAGACGCTGGCGCAGTTTTTCATTGAGATCGCTGTTGCCGGTCAGCATGCTGGCAGAATCTTCATAGCTAAAGTGGGCGCGACGCTGCACCACCTCCGTCAGGGCAAAGGCCTGCTGACGCGCATCACGCTGCTGCTGCTGTGCTTGCTGGTAATCGCGCTCCAGCTGATCGTGCTGCTGCGGATCGCTTTGCAACACCGACACCAGCGGCTCCAGCTTGCTGATTTTAGCGCCATGCTGATGCAGGAAGCGCGCCGCTTCCTGAGCTTCTTCGACGCGTTCACGGATCTCTTCGCAGCGATCGCCAAGTGAATCATCCAACAGCAGATTCACGCGTGGCAGCAGGCGGTTGAGTTGGCTGACGCCCTCTTTAGCCTGCTCAAACTGGGCACGCTGCTGCTGGTTATCATTCTCATGCTGTGCCAGACCCCGTTCCAGCTCGCCACGACGGCTGTTCAACTGGCGGATCAGCGCTTCAGGATCTTCATCAAACGCCACTGCTAAATGGCTACCGATAAAGCGGCTGAAGGATTGATGCAAACGCTGCGTTTTCTGTACGTCAAAGGACAAAGTGGCAAACCGTTCTGCCAGCTGGTCGCGTTCATTGTTCAGCAGTTCCAGCTGGTTTTCACGCGCAGCACGGCCAAACAGCGGCACTTTCGGGAAGCGGGAGTAGCGCCACTGACGCTCAGCCACCTTCACAACCACGGCGTTTTCCAACTCATCAACACTGAAGACGCTATCATCAAACGCCTGCGGATCCCCTTCAATCAGATAGAGATCTTCCGGGCAATCCTCCAGGCCATCCAACAGTTCACGCACCAGAGATAAATCGGGTACCACAATCGCATGACGCGATGGGCCATACAGCGCCGAGAAGTAAGGTGCGTCATCCAGCGTGACGTCATCGTAAATTTCCGACAGCAGTACGCCGCCAAATCGTTCCGCCAGTTGCGTCAGGCGAGCATCTTCCGCCCCGCCAGGTTGACTTAAACGCTCGATCTGCTGCTCGACTTCACGTTTGCGTGCCGCCACATTGTCACGTTCAACGGTGGTTTCGCGCTCACGTTCCAGCAACTGCTGCATGAACTCAGTAATCTGCTGGCTGTTGGTCAGCTCTTGCCCGGTTTGCTCGCTGAGCTGCGTCAGGATTTCCTGCGCGGCCAGCCAATGCGGCGCACGTGCCGTCAGTGCAGTGATGCGTTCACGCAGCTGTTCCAGTTCCTGGCGCATCAGCATGCGGCGTTCACCGGCATCGGACACGCTTTCGTTCAACTGTTCAATCTGTGCTTCCAGCTCGCGCTGCAGCCCTTCCAGCGCGTCGGCATCGTACTGTTGCCCCTGACGCTTGCAGAAATCGGCTAACAGGCGCTCGGCATCATGCTGCTCGCGCAGGCGCGTTTCCAGCTCATTGAGACGCAGGCGCAGCGAAGAGAGCTGATCGGCATGGTGACGCTGGTTCGCGGCATCGCGCAATAAGTCGCGCCCCACTTGCCATGCATCCTGACGGCTCACTTCGCCGGCGATACTGGTCACCAGCGCTAATGCCTGCTCAAACTGACTGTGCGCCGCTTCGGCCACACTCAGTTTCTGCTCCAGACGTAAAAGTTGCTCGGTGGCTTCTTCTTCGCGTGCCTGGAAGGTTTCCTGCCATTCCGTCGCATTATCGATGGTCAGATCGGGCAACTGACACTGCGCGCGCGCTTTTTCCAGCGCCTGCAATGCCTGTTGATACTGGATGGCACGGGTTTGCTGTACATCGAGTGCCTGCTGGAAATCAGCTAACTGGCTTTTCAGCTCATCGACTTCAATTTCAGCCGCTTCAGATCGCGCTTCGTTCTCTTCCTGCACTTCGCGGGCTTCCGCCACCACTTCGTTCTGCTCTTCCAGACGATAGGTCAGCTCTTCGAGATCGGCATCATAACGCTCGATCTTCTCCTGCTGACGCATGGCGGTCTGGACCAGATTCAGGTGATCGCTGGCGCCTTGATAGTCGGTTTCCAGATCGCTTTCTGCACCGTTGTGCTCAGAAAGTTCACGCGCCATTTCGATGTGACGATACTGCTCGGAAGCCAGCTGATTTCGGCTGGTGAACAGTTCATTACGTAACTGCAGTGCGCCGTCGAGGTGAATGCGGCGCTCGTTGGCGTGACGCATATAATCCGCCGACACATAGCTGGTGGCTTCAGAGATCAAATGCTTGAACAGGTCGCGATCGGACTGCGTGACGCGAATCGCTTCCAGCGTCATGCGGTTCTCACGCAGCGCCGCTTCCATATCCTGGAAGGCTTTACGCACGCCACCATTTTCCGGCAACAGATAATCACGCAGAGAACGGGTGATGGCGCTGGAAATACCACCGTACAGCGAGGCTTCAATCAGGCGATAGAATTTACTGCGATCGCTGGCGGTGCGCAGACGACGCGGCACCACGCCCAGCTCGAACAGGACGGCGTGGTAATCCGTGACTGAGTTGTACTGACGGAACTGCACGCCTTCCTGCGCTTCGACACGCTCTTTAACTTCCGCCAGCGGTAACACGCGCGCCTGGCGGCTGTTAAGGATTTCAGTCAGCATATCCGTCGGCAGCGAATCGGTCGGCAGACCATGAATACTGAACGGTTTGATATCGACTTTTTTGTCGCGTCCGGCAACCTGTTGCAGACGCACGCCGACCACCACGCGCTGATGGCGCGAGTTGACCACATCCAGCACCGCATAACAGACACCTGCGCGCAGTTTACCGTGCAGACCTTTATCGCGTGAGCCAGAGGTCGCGCCCGCTTCGGTGGTGTTACGGAAGTGCAGCAAGGTGAGATCGGGGATCAGTGCCGTGACAAAAGCCGCCATGGTGGTTGATTTACCGGCACCGTTACCGCCGGAGAGTGTGGTCACCAGCTCATCGAGATCAAAGGTACGCGCAAAGAAGCCGTTCCAGTTGATCAGCGTTAGCGAACGAAACTTACCGCGTTCAATCATTCCTGTTCATCCTCCGCGTTATCATTCGCATCGCTTTCAACGTCATTGTCGTTATCTGCATCATCACTCTCGTTGGCCGCGGCTTTGTTCTCCAGCGTCATGGCTTCGCCATCGCGGATCAGACGCAGTTGTGCTTCACGTGCATCATCACCGCTGCGCACATCCGCACCGAAGCGGAACACCGACTCCATGATGCGGAACTTGCTGCTGTCGTTGCCCATGTACCACACCATACCTAAGCGGCGCAGGCGGCTGATCGAAGCACGCATTTTTTCCTGCAGCTTGGCACGATCCAGGTCAGAGCCGGTCGAACGCTGGTTCACCAGTTTGAGCAGTTTGCTCTCATCCGCCAGTGACAGCAGTTCGTCATACAATTCCTGCTGGGTGAAAATCCCCTCATTAGCCAGACGCTCCGGGCTGAGGTAGAGGTAACACAGGATCTTGCCGACCATCATATCCAGCTCGGACAGCACCGAGCGCGGAATCAGTGTGGTTGAACGTGGACGCAAATAGAAGAAACCTTCCGGCGCGCGCATCAGCTCAACGTTGTAGCGCGCATAAAACTCTTCCAGGTACTCCTGGTAATCCATCAGAAAAGCGTGATTATCCAGCTCTTCAATACCAATGTGGCGTCCCGCGCGTAACTGGCTATCGAGCGCCGGGAAAATCGGGTTTGCCAGTGCCAACGCCAGTTTAACTGGCATCACTTGTTCAATATTTGTCGATGACATGTGCCTGCACCTTGGCTCCGTAATCATTAATAGTCTGCCATTCTGCCGGCAGACCGGCTAAATCAGCTTCGGCGACACCGAGGCGTACTGCCTGATCGATGACGATACGCGCCAAATCAAAGTGGCGCGCACGCGGGTATTGCGCCAGATAATCGCGCATCACCGTCGCGAGATGGAGCGGCTTTTGCTCCAGCTTGTAAATCTGCAATGCTTCTTCGATCATCGCGGCAAGCTGCTCGCGAATCTCGTTGAACTCTTCGTACTCCATCTCTGGCGGCAGTTCGCCCATCACCTCATCATTACGCAGCGTCATCTCTTCATCGCGCATATCGTAAAGACGGTCGGCATTCGCGTAGGTCAGCGCCCAGGGCTGATCGAAGTAGTTCTGCACCGAAAGACGTAAACGCTGCGCGAAGACGCGGTTCTTATCCATATCGATGGCGGTACGAATAAATTTATGCACGTGGCGGTCGTAGCCAATCCACAAATCGATGGCCTGCTGACCCCAACTGATGATGCGGTCCAGCTTATTTTGCAGGTCAAACACCAGCTTATCGACAAAGCCCAAATCCGGGCTGCTCAGCGTAGCGTCCTGAATACGCAACAGATTGGCCTGCAATTTGTCACCCGCTGCTTCCAGCGTATCCTGCAGTTCACGCAATGTGCCGGAGGTTTCGGACAGCAGCAGTTCACAGCTTGAAATCGCGGCACGCCAGTCTTTGTTGAGCAGGTCCGCAATGTCGGTTTTCACCGCTTGTTGCTGCTCATCCATCAGACGTTGTGTCATGTCGATGCTGTCGAAGATCTCGGCCACGGAATATTTCAGCGGGGCAAAGACATTGCGATGCCAGTGGAATTCGTCACCGTCTTCTTCAGCAGCATCGGCGGCGCGTTTTAGTTCCTGCGCCACAATCGACAGCTGCATTGACAGGCGCAGCGTGGAAAACTCGCGCTGGCGAATGTAGTAATCGGTAATGCCGATGGCCAACGGCGTCAGACGATAAATCGCGTGGCCTTCAGTTAGCTCGCTGGTAAAGCGATTGAGCAGGCGCTGACGCACCATGTCATTGATGGCGTTATTGGCACGCACCTGCACGGTTTCGTGGGTTTGCTCAAAGGCTTTACTGACGTGACGAAACGCGTCGATCAGTTCACCTTCACTCATTTCACCGTCCATGCGCTCACCGTTTAAGGTGGCGATAGCCAGCAAAAAGGCCAGACGTTCTACCGGCAACGCAAGTGAAAAGTCATTCTTGCGCGCCCATGCCACCAATTCGGGGACCGTCTGGGAAAATTCGCTCATAGTTGATCCTTCTACCTGGGTTTGCGCGCGGTCACGTGGATATAGCGCCCTAAACTTAAAAAGGGCTCCTGACGACAGTAGCGCCGTTCCATCTCAATAATCTCTTCAACGCTTTTGACGACGCCGGGCGGTGGCGGTTTCATGTAATCACAAAACACGCGAATGCCTGCACGCTGTTCAATCTCAAAGCCCGCATCACTCAACCAGCGATTAACGTCCTGAGGATCGCGCGGGAAGTCCGGTGACAGCGTACGCTTTTTGCGTTTAGTCATATTGGCACGCAGATAGCCGAAATTGCCGAGTTGCAGGGTGCGGAACGTCAGGGCATGCGCATTGTAAAACATCAACGACAGCACACCACCGGGCTTCAGCGTGTGCCACAAGGCACGCAGCACCGCTTCCGGTTCTGCCACCCACTCCAGCACAGCGTGAAACAATACCAGATCAACCGGCCGATCCAAATGTTCGCCCACCTGCTGCGCGCTAATTTGTTTGAATTGCATGTTGTGGCTCACACCCTCGGTGTGCGCATGCGCTTCAGCCAGCTTTAACATCTCAGCGGAGAGATCGCACAACAGCACCTGATGGCCGCGTGCCGCTAATCCACAGGAGATTTGTCCTACGCCACCGCCGGCATCCAGCACTGACAGTGCGCCTTCAGGCAATGTCGGTAACAGCGTATCCAGTTCGTCCCACAGGATCGCCTGCCGTACCTGCCCTTTGCGGGTGCCATAAATGTTCTGCGAAAATTTGTCCGCCAGATCGTCAAAGTTACGATCCTGCATGATGATGGCTCCACTGTGCTGCATTCAACTTGTGCTATTTTGTCACAGGCTCAACAAGAATGAACCTTTCACGCCACAGTAACTGTCTGGCTGCTGTTTTTTCGGACAAAAGGAGCAAATTTCGATGTTTTTTGCCTTAAAGAAATGGATTGGCGCGATGTTATTACCTTTACCACTGCTGTTGTTGCTCATGGCGGTAGGACTTTTACTTCTCTGGTTTAGCCGTTGGCAAAAAGGCGGCAAAATTCTGATCTCTTTTAGCTGGTTGCTGCTCTTATTGCTCAGCTTGCAACCCGTAGCCGATCGTCTGTTGCGCCCCATCGAACAGCATTATCCCACCTGGAACGGTAGCGAACCGGTGGATTATATCGTCGTGCTGGGCGGTGGCTACACCTCCAATCCGGATTGGGCACCGAGTTCTAATTTGCTCAACAACAGCCTGCCGCGCGTAACAGAAGGTGTGCGCCAATGGCGTCGGAATCCACAAGCAAAAATGATTTTCACTGGCGCTGCTGCAGGATACAACCCTCGCAGCAATGCCAGCGTGGCGGCGGAAGTCGCCGAGAGTCTGGGAGTGCCGGGTTCGGCGATTATCACGCTGGACCAACCGCATGATACGGGTGAAGAAGCGCTGGCCGTCAAACAAACTATCGGCAATCACCCTTTCCTGCTGGTCTCATCGGCGAACCACTTGCCACGTGCGATGCATTTCTTCCTGAGCGCGGGTCTAAACCCCATCGCCGCACCGGCCAATCAGCTTGCGATTACCTCGCCAATCAGTGCCTGGGACCGCATGTTGCCTTCTCCGATGTGGTTGGGGCACAGTGAACGTGCGATTTACGAAACCCTGGGCCAGGCCTGGCAAAAGCTGCGCGGCGATGATTTCCTGTCATCCGAGCCAGGGAAGTAACTGCTCACGGGCGTGATCAAAGCGCGGACGATCAAACTGTCCGCTGCTCACCAACGTATCGACACAATCCCATAGCTGATACAACCAGCGCCGCCAGATAAAACCTTCAGAGACGGGCGCGCGCTGCAGGTAGTGCTGCAGCAGTGAGGCTTCGGCCCCACTATCCGCCAGACGAATTAACTCATATTCACGCGGAGCCCAAAGAATATTGCCCGGTTGCATCATCGCCACCAACTGGTCACTGCGCGCATCTTTCAACATGCTGGATAAGCGCAGGTTACCGTGCATCAGCACGCAGGGATCGTCAAAGTCGTTAAAAAGTCTGGTTAATTGCTGACGGCTGCGATACAGGATTTGACGATCCTCCAGAGTGAAAAATGGCGGTGACAGATAGCCCAGCGTGGCCCATAGCACTTCGACGCGCTGGCGATACCAGGCTGGCCAGTTGTTTTCCTGCACGCTATCAACCCTTCCCACCAATCCATGGCTGTCAATGCGGTGCCAGCCGAGTACACCCTCGACAATCTGCTCACACAATTGCTCCCAGCGCACGGCAGTGCGGGCTGGCGCCTCGGCGGAGACGCCATTGAAACGCGCCATCAGCAGCATTTCATGTACCGGCGGCTGCTGACTCAACACCAGGCCAAAAACCGCAGGGACTGTCACCAGGCCATCATGACCTAACATAGTGAGTTTTTTGGCTTCAAGCGCTGCGCGGCCTTGATGACGAAAATACTTCGCCACCAGCGGCATCGGTTTGCCGTCGTTGTCATAGAGTGCATACAGCCGCGATTGCGCCTGTTCGCTAATGGTTTCGAGGCGGCTGATACCTTCACCCAGTATCAACGCCAGTTCTGAACGGAGCTGTTCCATGCGTTATCCTCCGCAGTCAATTGACTTCACTATCCTGGAGGTCATGGTGGCGCGAAACTTAGCGCCAGATCAAACTTTATGGCCAGCGCGAGCGGCTGGCCGGTCGGGCTTTACCCCTGCATAGCCGCACGAACACGAACCAGATCCTCTGGTGTGTCCACGCCAACGCTTGGCACGGTTTGCGCTACGGCAACGTGAATCTTCTCGCCGTACCACAGCACGCGCAACTGCTCCAGCAATTCAATCTGCTCTAACGGGCAAGGTTCCCACGCAATGTAACGTCGGATAAAGCCAGCGCGATAGGCGTAAATGCCAATGTGACGCAGCAAAGTGTCGCCAATCTGTTCGCGCGATTTCGCATAGCGCTCGCGATCCCACGGAATGGTGGCGCGGGAGAAGTAAAGTGCATAGCCTTTCGCGTCCATGACCACTTTAACCGCGTTGGGGTTAAAGGCCTCTTCTGCATCGGTAATCGGCACGGCTAATGTCGCCATCCCCGCATCGGCCTGCGCCAGATTATCGGCGACCTGGCGCACGATCTCTGCCGGAATCATCGGCTCGTCGCCCTGCACGTTGACGATAATGGTGTCATCGGCAAACTGATATTTCTCAATCACTTCCGCCAGACGCTCGGTGCCCGACTGGTGATCTGCGCGCGTCATGCACACTTCTCCACCGGCGGCCTTGACCGCAGCAGCCACTTCGGGATGATCGGTCGCCACAATCACACGATCGGCACCCGACTCGCGTGCGCGCTCCATCACGTGTACGACCATCGGTTTACCGTGAATATCCACCAGCGGTTTGCCGGGCAGGCGCGTTGATGCGTAACGCGCTGGAATAATGGCGACAAAACTCATGGATGGATCTCTTCAACAGACAGGGTACGTGCTTCCACTTCCAGCAATACCGGAATGCCATCGCGCACCGGGTAAGCCAGGCCGTCTGGTTTACAAATCAGCTCCTGCTGCTCTTTGTTGAAATACAGTTTTCCGTTGCAAACCGGACAGGCAACAATCTCAAGTAAACGGTGATCCATAATTTTCTCCTTTCAGCACCGATTTGTCTGGCGCCTAGCATACCATAGCGCACCCGAAGCACAGTGCGCCGGGCACGGCATTATTACGATGAACTTAATCGTTGATAACCCAACGGTGCGTCCAGACAGCAAGCAGTTCGGCAGGGGCATTTTCAACGATGACCTCATCGGCACCTTGCCATTGTGCAAAGCGACTGATGGCTTTTTGCACATCATTCAAAAAGGCCTGGGTGACACGCACGCCCGGCTCAAGCCAGAATGCGCGAATAATCAGCTGCTGCGCCTGGCGGTCCATCTTTGCATCAATACGCGCTTTAAGTGCACCTCGGTGTAACACCGGCAGAACAAAGTAACCATAGACGCGCTTCTCAGCAGGGGTATAGCACTCAATGCGGTAATCGAAATTAAACAACTCCAGTGCACGTCGGCGATCCCATACCACCGGATCGAACGGTGACAACAAGGCCGTGTGCGTGGCGCTGGGCATTTTGTCCAGCAGAGGTAACAAGCTCGTATGCAGCCACATCTCACCGAGCTGTTCCACCTCAACGCACACGATTTCGCCTTGTGCTTCGGCATCCTTAATCCAGGATTGCAGGGGGGCACGCTTCAGTCGATAGTAATCGGCCAACCAACTGGCGCGAAATATACCCAGGCTGAGGGCACTGTGCCCCAGCATCGCCTGTACCGCTTCCGCTTCACTAAGTGCATGTTGTTCATCATCCCAATCAGGCATCACTCGCGTTCTCAGATCGTACACACGCTGGAAATTACGGCGCTCGACCACCATCAACTCACCTGCGCTGAACAAGTTTTCCAGATGCCGCTTGTGGGGTTTCCAGGCCCACCAGCCGGGTTTAGTGTGCTTATCACTGGCAAAATCAGCCGCGCGTACCGGGCCATTTTCGGCGATGTGATTGAGTAAGGCAGCAATTTCCTGCTGATGTTCGTTTACCCACTGCTCGTTATATTTCCATCCCAGCCGCTGCGGCTCCAGCATGCGATGGCGCAGCAACGGGTAATCTTCGAAGGGGATGAAACAGGCTTCGTGCGCCCAATACTCAAACAGCGCACCGGAGGCCAATGTATCTTCCAGCCACTGTGTGGGATAAGCGCCAAGGCGGCTGAACAGCACCAGATAAGGGCTGCGGGCGACGACATTGATGGTGTCGATTTGCAGCAGTGACATCTGCCGCACGCAGGCATGGATATCGGCCAGGCGGGCGCGGCGGCTCGGTGGGCGTAACAACCCCTGAGCAGCCAGGTGTAAATGACGAGCAGTTTGTAATGAAAGGGACGATGTTGTGGTCATGACTCGATTCCCTTTGAGCAGGTTTAGCGCGAACGGGAGTCGCGCGCAGTCGTGCAGAGTTGGGTCACATCGGCGAGTAAAGCATCAAGGGATGCCCCCGACAGATCGGCATCAACCGGAAGATACCACCAGTTGTCACGTGCAAAACTACGGCATTTCACTGCGTCTTTTTCGGTCATCAGCAGGCATTGATGAGTTTGCGTCAAACGCTGTAACTCCTCTTCGCTATAAGCATGGTGATCGGCAAACGCGATTTCTGCCACCGGCTGGATACCGTGCTGCTGCAACGTATTGAAGAACCGCGGCGGATGACCAATGCCGGCCATCGCCACCGTTTCTGGCAATTGATCGAGGTTCGCTGTCTCACCGTTCACCAGATTGATCGCCTTACCGGGACGCAACGTCATGGCGATCTCACCGGCTTGCGCCTCTCCACCATTAACGATGATGGCATTGACGCTCTGCAGCCGGGATGCGCGCTCACGCATCGGACCTGCGGGCAGCCACCAGCCATTACCGAAGCGACGGACACCATCCACCACCACGATTTCACGATCGCGCTGCAACGCGTAATGTTGCAGCCCGTCGTCGGTAATGATTACATCCAGATCCTGTGCGGCCAGCAGTCCTTCTACCGCCATACGGCGTTGAGGTGCGACGGCTACCGGCACCTGAGTACGCTGCGCGATTAACACCGGCTCGTCGCCGGCTTGTGATGTCGGGGTATCGGCCGTCACCAGCAGGGGATAACGCTCAGCCTTTCCACCATAACCGCGTGAGACAACGCCAACGCGCAGGCCACGCTGTTGCAGCGCCTGAACCAGCCAAATCACCACCGGCGTTTTACCGTTGCCGCCAGCCGTCAGATTACCCACCACAATCACCGGGCAAGGCGCACGCCAGCTTTTACGCCAGCCACGCTGATAGCTGAGGCGTATCAAACTGCTGATTGCCCCATACAGCAAACTCAGTGGCCACAATAGTAGCCACAGTGGCGAGCGCCCGCTCCAGATGCGTTCAATCATTGACCAAACTGCAGTTTGTGAAGCTGAGCATAGGCACCCTTTTCGGCCAGCAGCACGCTGTGCGTACCGCGTTCAACGATACGACCATCTTCGACGACCACGATTTCATCGGCTTTTTCGATGGTCGACAGGCGGTGCGCGATAACCAGCGAAGTGCGGTTTTTCTGCAGCTCATCCAGAGCGGCCTGAATCGCGCGCTCGGATTCGGTATCCAGTGCTGAGGTCGCTTCATCGAGGATCAGAATCGGGCAATCACGCAGCAATGCGCGCGCGATGGCGATACGTTGGCGCTGGCCACCAGACAGCAACACGCCGTTCTCACCAATCACGGTATCCAGGCCGTTGTCCATCTTCTTAATGAAGTCCATGGCGTGCGCCATAGTCGCTGCCTGTTCAATCTGTTCGCGGGTGTATTCACCATTACGTGCATAAGCAATGTTATTGGCGATGGTGTCATTGAACAGATGGACATTCTGGGAAACCAGCGCCACCTGATTACGCAGGGAGCGCAAGGTATATTCGCGCAGATCGTGACCGTCGAGCAGAATTTCGCCAGCATCAATATCGTAGAAGCGGGTCAGCAGGCTCGCCATGGTCGATTTACCCGAACCAGAACGCCCTACCAGCGCCACCGTCTTGCCCTCTGGCAGCGACAGATTGATATCACGCAGCGCAGGCACTTCACGGCCGGGATAAGTGAAAGTCACATTGCGGAATTCCACATCGCCTTTGGCACGCGTAATTTCACGCTTGCCATTATCGATTTCCTGCTCGCTATCCAGGATAGAGAACAAGGTCTGACAAGCAGCCATACCGCGCTGGAACTGGGCGTTGACGTTAGTCAGTGACTTCAATGGGCGCATCAAGGCAATCATCGATGAGAACACCACAGTGATGGTACCGGCGGTGAGGGTTTCCATCACGCTAGGGAAACTGGCGGCGTAGAGCACAAACGCCAGGGCCAGAGAAGCAATCAGCTGAATGACCGGATCGGAAATGGAAGAGGCCGAAACCAGTTTCATGCCCTGCTGGCGCATTTTGTTGCTCACCAGCGAAAAACGCTGCGCTTCAACATCCTGACCACCGAAGATCAGCACCTCTTTATGCCCTTTCAGCATCTGTTCCGCGCTGGTGGTCACTTGTCCCATGGTGTTCTGCATGTTTTTACTGATGCTGCGGAAGCGTTTGGACACCGTGCGAATCGCAAAGGAAACAATCGGCGCAAGGACAATCAGAATCAACGACAGCTGCCAGCTGTAGTAGAACATCATGATAAACAGGCCAATGATCGAGGCACCTTCGCGTACGACCGTCACCAGTGCACTGGAAGAGGACGAAGCAACTTGCTCGGAATCATAAGTGATGCGTGACAGCAATGTGCCGGTTGATTGCTGGTCAAAGAACGCCACGGGCATGCCCATCATGTGACCAAACAAGCGGCGACGCATATTCATGACCACGTTGCCCGATACCCAAGAGATGCAATAACTGGAAATGTAGCTGGTCACGCCACGCACCAGCATCAGGCCAATCACCACCAGAGGCATCCAAAGCATGACGGAACGATCGGCCTTACCGAAGCCATCATCCAGTAAAGGTTTCAACAGCGACAACATTAAGGTATCGCCGGCCGCATTAAGAATCAGCGCCACCGCAGACACAAACAGTCCTGCTTTGTGCGGCGCTATCATCGGCCAGAGTCGGCGGAACGTTTGCCACGTTGAGAGATCTTTGTCTTGATGCATTATTTATTCACGCTGTTTGAAATAGCCGCTCATTCTACCTGGATTCACGTTTGACGCCAAACCACTGATGATACCAGCGGGGTTTTATTTGCTCCCTCAATCCCTTAATCTGCCATTCACCCTGCCGAATACCAATGTGGACCTGCCCGGATTGTGCCGTGTCATACCAGATATAGCCCTGTTGGCGATAGCGTTCCACCACTGCGGCGGCTGGCATGCGCCAGGCGTTATAGCGCGCTACCGATGCCACCGCGCCCTTTCCTGCAACACTACGTAACAGTAAAGGCCCCGAAGAGGTTCGGCTACCATGATGTGGGACCTGCATTAACGTGCTGGTGAGCTGAGCTTTCTCTAATGCCACCAATTTTCTTTCTGCTTCTAACTCAATATCCCCGGTGAGCAGCAGGCTGACAGCTCCATCGTCTACACGTACGACACAGGAGTCATTATTTTGCCCTTGCGTATTCCCTGCGGGCGGCCAGAGTGCCGTGAAGGTCAGTTTGCCCCATTGCCACTGCTCTCCTCGCTGACAGGGTAAATGCCCCGCTTCACCCAATGCACTGCGGATCATCATATTGGGATTGGCCCGATGCAGTGAATTCAGCCCACCCCGATGATCCAGATGCTTATGACTTACCACCACCGTGTTTAGCTGTCGTCCCTTATACAGTAACCATGGCAGTATCACGCGCGCGCCCGCATCATCTTCATTCCAGCGTGGACCCGCATCGTACAACACCACTTCGTTACCCTGTGTAATAGCGATGGCCAGGCCATGGCCCACATCCAGCACATCAATCTGCCAGTCATCTTGCTCAGACTGATGACGCCATAACAGAAATGCCAGTGCGCAGCCGCAGCAAAGCATCAGCGTGTTATTCAGCAAACCACTGCGCCACAGAAATAAACCACCCCATAGCAGGGCCACTGCGGGCAAGGCATCATTTAACGGCCACCATCCTGCTGGCAAGTATGCCAGGCCCTGCATAACCTGATTGACAGAAAAATCCGCCAGCCGCCACAGCACTGAAGCGATGGGTTGTATGGGTAGCAAAAGTGCCAGCAGTATCAATGGAACGGTGATAAGCGATACCACCGGCACCGCGATGAGGTTAGCGACCAGTGCACTGAGGCTGATTCCCTGAAATAGAAAAATCTGCAGAGGAGCCATCAGTATCATCATGCCAAGCTGTAAGTGCAGCAATCTCAGCGGCAGCCAGCGCCTGGCCTGACGGTATCGATCCGGCAAGGCAAACCACTGGAACCAGATGATTAACATGGCGACGGCAAGAGCAGAGAGCCAAAAGCTTTCAGATAAGACGGTGAGGGGATCAAGCCAAAGTAGTACCCCCATGCAAAGTGTCCAAATCTGCCAGCCTGTTAACTGCCAGCCAGCGATTCTTATCGTCGTCCACAGTAGTAGCGCGACCAGCGCGCGCTGTGCTGGTGCATGGCTGCCCGACAGCCAGCAGTAGATTGTCGCGGTAATGATGCTCCCCATCAGTGGCAGCAGATAACCGATGGTGTGCGCAGGCTGCAGCAACTGTAAGCCACGTACTATCATCCAGCCAACACTGGCCGCTAGCGCAATATGCATGCCGGAAATCGCCATTAAGTGTGCGGTTCCGGTCTCACGTAATAGTTGTCGCTGAGTTTTGGTCATGTTCTCACGTTCACCAAAAGCCAGCGCCTGCAAAATGGCAGATTGTTGCAGGTGTTCAAAAAGAGGTTGATGATGGCGCATAACCTGCGTTCGCAAATGACAATTTACCGATTCCGCCTGCTGCTTAATGATTCTCCCCTGCAAAGGCGTATGGTTTGCCAGCGCAAAACGTTGGGCATCAAACCCGCCTTCATTCAAACGACCATGCACTGCACGCAAGCGTAAGGTCATTTTCCAGCGCTGCCCCGCACAATACCCCGATTCACCCGGCTCCGCATTAATACTGACAAACAACGGCGGGAACTGATATCGCTCACCCACACGAATAATCTGGGCTTTAAATTGCTGTTGATTTTCCTTCACATCAACAATACGCAGCGTCACTTCGGCTGGCGCCATTGAAAGCTGGTCAATCACATTCAGCATCTGTCTCGCTTCCAGTAGCGCCCACGCCAGAAGCAGGATACCCATGCCAATAAGACGCAGCCCAGCCCAAGGCAGGGATGCCACAATCAGTGCTAATAGCACCATTACTGCAATCATTTCCATGGTCGGTATTTGAGGTAGCAAACCTAATGGTAGCGCTGCCAGGATCATGATTCTGGCTACTGCAATCCCTGTTATACGCATCACTTTTCTCCCGCAATGGGCACCAGTTTGCGTGCAATTGGCAGGAATAGCTTTCAGGAATGGGGAGAGCTGGATTACGGATGCCAAAAAATCGGCGTGGTTTTCATTGTTGATGTGGGTTTAGGAATCATGTTCACAACAATGAATTTAGAGCAAAAAAAAACGACACCCGGAGGTGTCGCTTTGTCGTTCGGTAACGGCTTAGCCGTAGATATTTGCACGGTCACGCAATTCTTTGCCCGGCTTGAAGTGGGGAACGTATTTACCTTCCAGATCCACTTTGTCACCCGTTTTCGGGTTACGACCAGTGCGCGGTGCGCGGTAGTGCAAAGAAAAGCTGCCGAATCCCCGGATTTCAATGCGCTCGCCCTGTGCCAACGTAGTGGCCATGTGCTCGAGCATCTCTTTAACTGCATCCTCAACGACTTTCGCCGGAATATGAGTATGCTGTCCAGCAAGTCTTTCAATAAGTTCTGACTTGGTCATGTAACCTCCGGTTAATCCTTAATGGGAAAGGTATGACAGCTTTTACCGAAACCGGACGATTGACATCGTCCGGTGCCTCGGGTCGATTACTCGCCTTTAGCCGCTTTGAACGCTTCAGCCATAGCGCTAGAGAAGTTGCTTTCTTCCTGTTTGGTGTTAACAGTGTTGATAGCTTCTTTCTCATCAGCCTGGTCTTTAGCACGAACAGACAGGCTTACAACGCGGTTCTTACGGTCAACGCCGGTGAATTTAGCTTCAACGTCGTCACCAACACTCAGAACCAGAGTTGCGTCTTCGATACGGTCCAGTGAAGCTTCTGAAGCGCGCAGGTAACCTTCAACGCCATCAGCCAATTCTACTGTAGCACCTTTAGCGTCTACTGCAGTGACTTTACCGTTAACGATAGCGCCTTTCTTGTTCAGGGTGATGTAGTTGTTGAATGGATCTTCAGCCAACTGCTTCACGCCCAGAGAGATGCGCTCGCGCTCTGCATCAACCTGCAGTACAACAGCAGCGATTTCGTCGCCTTTTTTGTACTCACGAACGGCTTCTTCGCCAGTCGCGTTCCAGGAGATGTCTGACAGGTGAACCAGACCGTCGATGCCACCGTCCAGGCCGATGAAGATACCGAAGTCAGTGATTGACTTGATTTTACCTTCAACGCGATCGCCTTTGTTGTGGGTCTCAGCGAACTGCTGCCATGGGTTGTTTTTGCACTGCTTCAGACCCAGGGAGATACGACGACGTTCTTCGTCGATGTCCAGAACCATAACTTCAACAACATCGCCCACGTTAACAACTTTAGATGGGTGAATGTTTTTGTTGGTCCAGTCCATTTCAGAAACGTGTACCAGGCCTTCAACGCCTTCTTCGATTTCAACGAAGCAGCCGTAATCGGTCAGGTTGGTTACACGGCCAGTCAGCTTGGTGCCTTCTGGGTAACGCTTAGCGATAGCAACCCATGGATCTTCGCCCAGCTGTTTCAGGCCGAGGGATACACGAGTACGCTCGCGGTCGAATTTCAGCACTTTAACAGTGATTTCGTCGCCCACGTTGACGATTTCGCTCGGATGCTTAACGCGTTTCCAAGCCATGTCAGTGATGTGCAGCAGGCCGTCAACGCCACCCAGATCCACGAATGCGCCGTAGTCAGTGAGGTTCTTAACGATACCTTTAACTTCCATGCCTTCCTGCAGGTTTTCCAGCAGCTGATCGCGTTCAGCGCTGTTTTCAGATTCGATAACTGCGCGGCGAGAAACCACCACGTTGTTACGTTTCTGATCAAGCTTGATGACTTTGAACTCAAGCTCTTTGCCTTCCAGGTGCAGAGTATCGCGAACCGGACGAACGTCAACCAGTGAACCTGGCAGGAACGCACGAATACCGTTCAGCTCAACTGTGAAGCCACCTTTAACTTTGCCGTTGATAACACCGGTAACAGTTTCAGCTTCTTCGTAAGCTTTTTCCAGCGTGATCCAAGCTTCGTGACGCTTAGCTTTCTCACGGGACAGCAGGGTTTCACCGAAGCCGTCTTCAACTGCGTCAAGCGCAACGTCAACTTCGTCGCCAACCTGGATTTCCAGTTCGCCGGCTGCGTTCTTGAACTGCTCTGCAGGAATTGCAGACTCAGATTTCAGACCCGCATCAACCAGGACTACGTCTTTGTCGATAGAGACAACAACGCCACGAACGATGGAACCCGGACGGGTTTCGATTTCTTTCAGTGATTCTTCAAATAGTTGAGCAAAAGATTCAGTCATATTGATAATCTTAGGATTCTTCAATTTAACGTCCACCTGACGTCATTGTCGGATGGGGTTGTTTCACATGCCCAGCACCGGATCCCTGGTACAGGGTTACAGCAATTCAGTTACCGAATAGATTAAATGCCCAGCTTTTGGCGGGCATAATCAAGTGCCTTTTCAATCACTTGCTCAATGGACATGCTGGTCGAATCCAGCACCAGAGCATCAGCAGCAGGCACTAAAGGCGCGATTGCACGATTACGATCGCGGTCGTCGCGTTCCTTTATCTCGGATAAAAGGCGATCAAAGTTAACATTAAAGCCCTTCTCCTGCAACTGTAGCATACGCCGATGAGCACGCTCTTCTGAACTTGCATCAAGGAAGATTTTTACCGGTGCATCGGGGAACACGACTGTGCCCATATCACGGCCATCTGCAATTAAGCCCGGCTCTTCACGGAATGCTCGCTGACGACGCAGCAACGCTTCACGCACGCGTGGGAAGGCAGCAACCCGCGAAGCCGTATTACTCACTTCCTGCGTGCGGATTTCACCGGTCACATCCTCACCTTCTAAAATGACCTGCATCTCACCTTCTACGGACAAGAAACGTACGTCAAGGTGAGCGGCCATAGGCACTAATGCTTCTTCGGATTCAATATCCACCTGATGGTGAAGTGCAGCCAATGCAAGTACGCGATAAATGGCACCAGAATCCAGCAAGTGCCACTGCAATGACTCCGCCATCGCTTTACACAAAGTCCCTTTACCTGCGCCACTTGGGCCATCAATGGTAATTACCGGGGCGATTGCCGTCATTGTTCTCTCCTGTTGCTGCGTGCTTATTATCAGCCTTCTTGGCTGTTTGAATGCGCGGCATTATACGCTGCCCGCGTCAGGTTAGTTACCCTTTAGCGTAGACAGCGCCAGAATTTTCGACAGATTCAGAAGAATTTCCGCCCAATAAGGCCACAATAGAGCGAGGAAACCCGGCACAAGCGTACCGGGTAGCGGGATCAAGAAGTCTGGCTGATTTTAGCCAACTGCTGGAAGTAATCCGGGAAGGTTTTAGCTGTGCAGCCTGGATCAAGAATGGTGACAGGCGTGTCCGATAACGCCACGAGAGCAAAGCACATCGCCATACGGTGATCGTTATAAGTGCCAATATCCGCATGCTGAAGCTGAGCCGGTGGAGTGACACGAATGAAATCGTGACCTTCTTCAACTTCCGCCCCCACTTTGCGCAATTCGGTCGCCATCGCCGCTAAACGGTCGGTCTCTTTTACGCGCCAGTTGTAAATGTTACGCATCAAGGTCGTGCCTTCCGCGAACAACGCCGTGGTGGCAATGGTCATCGCCGCATCAGGAATATGGTTCATGTCCATATCAATCGCGGAGAGAGAACCTCGTGTGCAGGCAATATAGTCATCACCCCATTCAATCACCGCGCCCATTTTTTCCAGCACATCGGCAAAACGGATGTCGCCCTGAACGCTATTACGGCCAATCCCGGTTACGCGAACCGTTCCACCTTTAATGGCAGCGGCGGCGAGGAAATAAGAGGCAGATGAGGCATCGCCCTCCACCAGATAATCGCCCGGAGATTGATACTGTTGCTGGCCTTTCACCACAAAGCGCTGGTAGTTCTGGTTATCGACTTCGACACCAAAACAACGCATCAGGTGCAGTGTAATATCAATGTACGGCTTAGAAACCAGATCACCTTTGATGGTAATCACAGTGTCTTTCGGTGCCAGCGGCGCGGTCATCAGCAATGCTGTCAGGAACTGGCTGGAAACACTACCGTCCACACTGACTTCACCACCGACAAACCCGCCGTTCAGACGCAGCGGCGGATAATCCGTCTGCTCCAGGTAATCAATATTGGCTCCGCCCTGACGCAACGCATCCACCAGATGACCAATTGGGCGCTCTTTCATGCGTGGTTCGCCAGTCAGTACAATCGACTGTTGACCCAGGCACAGTGCGGCAGCCAGCGGACGCATGGCAGTACCAGCGTTGCCCAGAAAGAGTTCCAGAGCCTGATCACTGTGCAGCGGACCTGCATTTCCCACCACTTCGCACACGGTACGATCAGCAGAGAGCGTGTAGTTAACGCCCAGCGCCTTCAGCGCATTCAGCATGTGTTTGACATCATCGCTATCCAGCAAATTGGTCAGGCGAGTTGTGCCATTTGCCAACGCAGCCAGTAACAATGCGCGGTTAGAAACGCTTTTTGAACCCGGTAAGTTTACCGTGCCGTCAACGCGAGCAATCGGTTGTAGAGTCAGGGAGTCCTGCATGTGAAACCAAATCTCCAGAAAAGACAAAACCCCGTGATAGAACGGGGCCAGTGGCCAGCCAGGCTGGCCTGTGTTGATTAATTAGCCGTGACGACGTTCAAAGTCGATCATGAACTCAGTCAGGGCTTTCACCCCTTCCAGCGGCATCGCATTGTAGATCGATGCACGCATACCGCCAACCACGCGATGCCCTTTCAGTGCATGCAGGCCAGCCTGCAGTGACTCGTCAAGGAACACCTTATCCAGCGCGGCATCAGCCAGCTGGAACGGCACGTTCATACGTGAACGGTTCGCAGCAGCAACATCGTTACGGTAGAAGCTGCTGTTATCAATGACGCCATACAGCAAGTCAGCTTTTGCCTGATTAACCTTATCCATCTCAGCAACACCACCCTTCTCTTTCAGCCATTTAAATACCAGGCCAGAGAGGTACCAGGCAAAAGTCGGCGGTGTATTGAACATGGATTCGTTTTCAGCCAGTACCTTGTAATCAAGGATAGACGGCACATAACGCTGCGCCTTGCCCAGCAGATCCTCACGCACCACCACCAGCGTTAATCCCGCTGGGCCGATGTTTTTCTGAGCGCCTGCGTAGATCACACCGTAACGGCTGACATCAATAGGACGAGACATGATGGTTGAAGAAAGATCAGCCACCACGACTTTGTCACCAAAGTCAGGCTCTTCATCGATAGCAATACCATCAATGGTTTCATTCGGGCAGAAATGCACATAGGCGGCATCATCGTTCAACTGCCATTCACGCATTGGTAACAAAGCACGTTTACCGTCAAGCGTGGTTTTGACGTCGATGGTGTTCGGAGAGCAATATTTTTCCGCTTCTTTGATCGCGCTATGTGCCCAGTAGCCACCATCAATGTAGTCAGCGGATTTCGCATCACCTAACAGGTTACCAGGGATAGCTGCGAACTGCGCGCGAGCGCCGCCATGGCAGAATAAAACTTTGTAGTTCGATGGGATCTTCAGCAGATCGCGAAAATCCTGTTCTGCGGCTTCAGCGACAGCAATGAACTCTTTACTGCGATGGCTGATCTCCATTACAGAGGTGCCTAATCCGTGCCAGTTTGTCAGTTCTTGTTCTGCACGACGGAGCACTTCTACCGGCAGCATCGCTGGGCCGGAGCTAAAATTATAAACCTGCGTCATTTCCCCTCACCACTGTCATATCGAACGGTTATGAATACCGTATCGGTTTTATCATTGCCTCCGAATGGCTGCAATCATTAATCCGATAGCGATCACAATTCCGGGGCGGGCTCCACCGCAGCTTATGTCATAAATGCAATAAGCCACGGAATTTTGTGAGGGAGTTTCCCGAAGTAAAATCAGAATGCTGCCAGGTGATGAAATAGCCGTGACAATACCGCGATAAATTTAGACCACTGAATAGCGAAGCAGGCGCAAAACCCGTATCATTGCGCGCTTTACGCCCACCCCATCGACTTGAGAGAGCGCCAACATGACGCAAACGTTTATTCCAGGAAAAGACGCCGCACTGGAAGACTCCATCGCACGTTTCCAGCACAAACTGCAGGACCTGGGCTTCAACATTGAAGAAGCCTCCTGGCTGAACCCGGTTCCACACGTCTGGTCTGTGCATATCCGCGATCGCGACTGCCCGCTGTGCTTTACCAATGGTAAAGGTGCCAGTAAGAAAGCGGCACTGGCTTCGGCGTTAGGCGAATATTTTGAGCGTCTCTCAACCAACTACTTCTTCGCCGATTTCTGGCTCGGTCAGTCCATCGCCAACGGCGATTTCGTTCACTACCCGAATGAGAAGTGGTTCCCATTGACCGACGATGACAGCTTGCCAGCAGGCATTCTGGATGCGCGTCTGCAGAAATTTTACGATCCTGAAGATAGCCTGAGCGCCTCAGATCTGATTGACCTGCAGTCAGGTAATGTTGACCGTGGTATCTGCGGCCTGCCATTTACCCGTCAATCCGACCAGCAGACGGTCTACATCCCGATGAACATCATCGGCAACCTGTATGTTTCTAACGGTATGTCTGCCGGTAACACCGCGAACGAAGCGCGTGTACAGGGCCTGTCTGAAGTCTTTGAGCGCCACATTAAAAACCGCATTATCGCTGAGTCAATTAGCCTGCCAGAAATCCCTGCTGAAGTGATGCAGCGCTACCCCGGCGTGATTGAGGCGATTGAACGTCTGGAAGCCGAAGGTTTCCCGATCTTCTCTTACGATGCTTCGCTGGGCGGCAAGTACCCGGTTATCTGCGTAGTGTTGTTCAACCCGGCCAACGGCACTTGCTTTGCTTCATTCGGCGCGCACCCAGACTTTGGTGTGGCATTGGAACGTACCGTTACTGAACTGCTCCAGGGCCGTGGACTGAAAGACCTGGATGTCTTCACCCCACCAACCTTCGATGATGAAGAAGTGGCTGAACACGCCAACCTGGAAACCCACTTTATCGATTCCAGTGGTTTAATCTCCTGGGACATGTTCAAAGACGATGCGGATTATCCTTTCGTCGACTGGAGCTTCTCAGGCAGCACGCATGAAGAGTTTGATACGCTGATGGCCATCTTCCGCGCGGAAGATCAAGAGGTTTACATCGCGGATTATGAGCATCTGGGCGTTTACGCCTGCCGTATCATCGTACCGGGCATGTCAGATATTTATCCGGCAGAAGACCTGTTATTGGCCAACAACAGCATGGGCGCGCCGCTGCGTGAAACCTTGCTGGCGCTGCCAGCCAGTGAGTGGGAACCGGAAGCGTATCTGAACCTCATCGAGCAGTTGGATGAAGAAGGTCATGACGACTTCACTCGCGTCCGTGAGCTGCTGGGTCTGGCGTCAGGTAAAGACAATGGCTGGTACACCCTGCGTATTGGCGAGTTGAAAGCCATGCTGGCATTGGCGGGGGGAGATTTGGATCAGGCTCTGATCTGGACGGAGTGGACCATGGAGTTCAACCAGTCAATCTTCAGCGCCGAACGCGCCAACTATTACCGTTGCCTGCAAACCCTGCTGTTGCTCGCCATGGAAGAAGAACGCGATCCGCTGCAATATCATCGTGCCTTTGTGCGGATGTATGGCGAAGCCGCTGTTGATGCCGCTTCTGCAGCGGTCAGCGGTGAAGCGCCATTCTACGGCTTGCAGGCAGTGGACCTCGATCTGAAAGCCTTCCCGGCGCATCAGGCCCTGCTGGCCGCCTATGAAAAACTGCAGGCAGCAAAGCGCAACTACTGGTCGAAGTAATATTCACGAACGCTTAGCGCGATATTTTTGCTAACGTTGAGAATGGCACTGATTAATCCCGGTGCCATTTTTTTTGCTTCACATTGTCATACTCAACATTGAATATTGATTATTAACAATTCAGTTTCATTGGTTAAACTGAATTAACATTGAGTCACTCTCAAAGACCAATCATTAAACTTATTTTGCATAAATTAAAAAATTTTTAGTTTATATTATTCAACCAGTTACGTGTATATTCTTTAACTTCACGCCTCGCTTACCCCGTACCTCCCTGCCATTTATGATCCACATCAATTCCTGACCTATACTCCTTTGTTAGTATCTTTACAGACAATTTCAGGAGAGCGTTAGTGTGAAAGCTGACAACCCTTTTAATGCATTATTACCCGCGGCCATGGCGAAAGTTGCTGAAGATGCCGGCGTCTATAAAGCCACTAAACATCCTTTAACCACCTTCTTCTTAGCCATCACTGCTGGCGTATTTATTTCTATCGCGTTTGTTTTCTACATTACTGCCACCACGGGCAGTGGCGCCATGCCCTACGGTATTGCGAAACTGATTGGCGGTATCTGCTTCTCTCTGGGTTTGATGCTGGTTGTGGTATGTGGCGCGGACCTGTTCACTTCGACGGTTTTGATTGTGGTGGCGAAAGCCAGCGGCCGCATCACCTGGATGCAACTCGGTCGTCATTGGCTGAATGTCTATATCGGTAATCTGTTTGGTGCGCTGTTCTTTGTCGCGCTGATTTGGTTAGCAGGTGAACATATGGTTGCCAATGGCGCGTGGGGGTTGAATGTCCTGCAAACCGCCGACCACAAAATGCATCACACGTTTATTGAAGCCGTTAGCCTCGGCACACTCGCTAACCTGATGGTTTGCCTGGCGGTGTGGATGAGTTACTCCGGCCGCAGTCTGTTCGACAAAATGTTCGCCATGATTTTGCCCGTCGGGATGTTCGTCGCCAGCGGCTTTGAGCACAGCATCGCCAACATGTTTTTGGTTCCGATGGCAATCGTCATTCGCGACTTCGCCAGCCCGGAATTCTGGCAAATGGCCGGTTCCAGCGCCGCACAGTTCCCCTCTCTCAGCGTTGGCGACTTTATTGTTAATAACCTCATTCCAGTGACAATCGGCAACATTATCGGTGGCGGATTGTTAGTCGGTTTGACCTACTGGGTCATCTACCTGCGCGGTGATGATCCGGTGCATTAAGAAATTAAAACGGGCGTGCCCGAGGGCACGTCATCGTCAGAGTCTCCCTAAATAAGGCAGGTATATCATGTCCGAACTTAACGAAAAAATGGCGTCAGCCTGGGAAGGATTTAGCGCCGGCGAATGGCAGAACGGTGTCAACGTCCGTGACTTTATCCAGAAAAACTACACCCCCTATGAAGGTGACGAATCTTTCCTCGCGGGCGCCACACCAGCCACCACTAAACTGTGGGACAGCGTGCTGGAAGGTATCAAGATTGAGAACCGCACCCATGCACCGGTTGATTTCGATACCGACCTGGCTTCTACCATCACTTCACATGATGCGGGTTATATCAATAAGTCGCTGGAGACCATTGTAGGTCTGCAGACTGAAGCACCGCTGAAACGCGCCATTATCCCATTTGGCGGCATCAAAATGGTCGAAGGTTCTTGCAAAGTTTATGGCCGTGAACTCGACCCCGCCCTGAAAAAAGTCTTCACCGACTATCGTAAAACCCATAACCAGGGCGTGTTCGATGTCTATACTCCGGACATTCTGCGCTGCCGTAAATCCGGTGTATTGACCGGTCTGCCAGATGCTTATGGTCGTGGTCGTATCATCGGTGACTATCGCCGCGTGGCGCTGTACGGCATCGATTATCTGATGAAAGATAAAGTGGCGCAGTTCAATTCACTGCAAAGCGATATGGAAAATGGTGTCAATCTTGAAGCCACTATCCGCCTGCGTGAAGAAATCTCCGAGCAACACCGTGCGCTTGGTCAGATTAAAGAAATGGCAGCCAAATACGGCTCTGATATTTCTCTGCCCGCGACCACAGCGCAAGAGGCTGTACAGTGGACCTACTTCGGCTATCTGGCCGCTGTGAAATCACAGAACGGCGCCGCGATGTCATTCGGTCGCGTATCCACCTTCCTCGATGTTTATATCGACCGTGATATTAAAGCGGGCAAACTGACTGAAGAAGGCGCGCAGGAGTTAATTGACCACCTGGTGATGAAACTGCGTATGGTGCGTTTCCTGCGTACCCCAGAATATGACGAATTGTTCTCAGGTGACCCAATCTGGGCAACCGAGTCTCTGGCCGGTATGGGTGTCGATGGCCGTACTTTAGTCACCAAAAGTACCTTCCGCTTCCTGAATACCTTGTACACCATGGGCCCGTCACCGGAACCGAACATGACCATTCTGTGGTCAGAAAAACTGCCGGTTAACTTTAAAAAATATGCAGCCAAAGTCTCTATCGATACGTCTTCATTGCAGTATGAGAATGACGATCTGATGCGCCCTGACTTTGATAACGATGACTACGCGATCGCCTGCTGTGTGAGCCCAATGATTGTCGGCAAACAGATGCAGTTCTTCGGCGCCCGCGCCAACCTGGCTAAAACACTGCTGTATGCAATCAACGGTGGCGTGGACGAAAAACTGAAAATGCAGGTTGGCCCGAAAGAGGCGCCAATTACTGATGAAATTCTGGATTTCGACATTGTGATGGCACGTCTGGATCACTTCATGGATTGGCTGGCTAAACAGTATGTCACCTCATTGAATATCATCCATTACATGCATGATAAGTACAGCTACGAAGCTTCACTGATGGCGCTGCATGACCGTGACGTCTATCGCACCATGGCGTGTGGTATCGCAGGCTTGTCAGTGGCGGCGGATTCCCTCTCTGCCATTAAATATGCCAAAGTAAAAACCGTGCGTGATGCGGATGGTCTGGCCGTAGATTTCGAGATTGAAGGCGAGTATCCGCAGTTTGGTAACAACGATTCACGTGTCGATGATATGGCGTGTGACCTGGTTGAACGTTTCATGAAGAAAATTCAGAAACTGCAAACCTATCGTAATGCGGTGCCAACGCAGTCGGTGCTCACCATCACCTCTAACGTGGTATACGGTAAAAAAACCGGTAACACCCCTGACGGTCGTCGTGCAGGTGCGCCATTCGGTCCAGGTGCTAACCCAATGCACGGTCGCGATCAGAAAGGTGCGGTGGCTTCTCTGACTTCGGTAGCCAAACTGCCGTTTGCCTATGCGAAAGATGGTATTTCTTACACCTTCTCCATCGTGCCTAATGCACTCGGTAAAGATGATAATGTGCGTAAAACCAACCTTGCGGGCTTGATGGATGGCTACTTCCACCATGAAGCCAATATCGAGGGGGGTCAGCACCTTAACGTCAACGTTATGAACCGTGAGATGCTGCTGGATGCGATGGAACATCCGGAGAAATATCCTCAGCTGACCATTCGTGTTTCCGGTTATGCTGTGCGCTTTAACTCGCTGACCAAAGAGCAGCAGCAGGATGTGATTACCCGTACGTTCACTCAGTCCCTGTAATCCTCACTGAAATGTAAAGGCTCCTGCGGGAGCCTTTTCTCCACAAGTCTGTTTTGCCAGTTTGCTTTCGCTGGCAGCCTCGCAAAATCGACTTTAATCCAAGAGCACAACACAGATTGTGCCGCCTGATGTTGAGGCTAACCCGGAGAATACATCGCAATGTCAACCATCGGTCGTATCCACTCATTTGAATCCTGCGGCACCGTTGACGGTCCCGGCATCCGTTTTATCACCTTCTTCCAGGGCTGTCTGATGCGCTGCCTCTACTGCCATAATCGCGACACCTGGGACACTCACGGTGGCAAAGAAGTCACGGTGGACGACCTGATGAAAGATGCACTGTCGTATCGTCACTTTATGAATGCCTCTGGCGGAGGAGTAACGGCATCAGGTGGGGAAGCAATCTTACAAGCCGAGTTTGTGCGTGATTGGTTCCGTGCCTGTAAGGCAGAAGGCATTCACACCTGCCTGGATACCAACGGCTTTGTACGTCGTTACGATCCGGTGATTGACGAACTGCTGGATGCCACCGATCTGGTGATGCTCGACCTAAAACAAATTAATGATGATGTGCACCAGATTCTGGTTGGCGTCTCTAATCATCGCACCCTCGATTTCGCGCGCTATCTGCAGAAGAAAGGCAAACGTACCTGGATTCGCTTTGTGGTCGTGCCTGGCTATTCCGATGATGATGACTCTGCCCATCGCCTGGGTGCATTCACTAAGGATATGGAGAACGTCGAGAAAATTGAGCTGCTACCCTACCATGAGTTAGGTAAGCACAAATGGATCGCCATGGGCGAAGAGTACAAGCTGGATGGGGTAAAACCACCCAGTAAAGAGACGATGGAACGGGTCAAAAATATTCTGGCAGGATATGGTCACGAAGTGATGTACTGACAAAAAAGGGAGCTTACCGCTCCCTTTTTTCATTGGTTCATTCAGATATTAAGCATGTGCGATTGGCGTGGCATGCTGGTCAGCTTTACGCAGCAGCATCACCAGATAGACCAGTGCCACAGCGGCAATCATCACAAACAGCAAACGGTCAGAGTAATTTTGCATCAGCATCGATGTCATACCCGGCCCGACCAGGCTGCCGATGGTGTAGCTAAACAACAGCGCCTGATTCATGGCAACCAGCTCATGATGCGCAACGGTTTCACATGCCCATGACATCGCCACTGGATAGAGCGTGAAGCCAGCCAGCCCCAAAACAAACAGTGCAGGCGCCATGGCAGTATCGCCCAACATGGCGATAGCACCCAGAATCACCACAAACACCTGAACGCGCAACACCATCAGGCGCCCAAAACGGTCGGCAAGACGTCCAACCGGCCACTGACCGACAATGCCCGAACTCACCAGCAGCGCCATCCAGTAACCGACGTTGGCATCACTCATTCCCCGATGCGACAGATACAACGGCATCAGACCATACAGTGAGCCCAGTACGATACCGGAAATAATGCAGCCGTTGATGCCCAGACGCGAGCTGCGACGGCGCAACATGGTCCAGATGCGACCGGTAGAAGCCTCTTCAGTCGCTGAGCTGGCATTAACACGCAGGAAGACCACTGGCAGCACAGCGCAGACGATCAGCGCGGTGACCCATGGAATGACATGCAGAAGTTCAGTCGAAACGCGGCTCACCAGCAACTGGCCCGCCACCGTGCCGAGATAATAGACAATCATATAGGCAGCCAACAACTGCCCGCGATTACGCACTGTACCACTGCACAGCAACGCACTCTCCACCACCACCCAGATCAGCGCACAACCGACACCCGCAATAAAACGCAGCGCAGTCCAGCTGTAGAAACCCTCTAACAGCGCCATTCCCATGGTCGCCACGGCAAACAGCGCGCTGGCCAGATAAAAACAGCGATTAAAACCATAGCGGTTGATCAACCAGCCTGCGAGCAGCGTTCCCAGCAAATTCCCGGTGTAATAGGCTGAACTGGCCATACCCACCTGCCATGTCGGCAGTTGATCATGGGTAAGCCAAAGCGGTACCAGCGTATTCAGCACAGCAATAGACACCGTCATGAGCATTAAGCCGCAAAGCAGCAACACGACGGGGCGCGACCAGGTAGACATAGGGATTAAAAACCAAAGAAATGAAGATAATTGCGCGCAGTTTGCCATTCGCTATTTTAAAGTCAACGGGCAAAAAATCGCCGCCGCACAATTTGCTGCTGAACAATTTATTATTTTTATCTTCAGCAGCTTAGAGGAGATATATCATCATAAAAACTCAATGCTATCTGCATGAATTTATGGATTTTAGTGTTTTGAGGAAGTCTGCTGACGATAACGTTTATTTCTGATTAATTCTTACTAAAAAATAATCGGCTGAAGCTAAAAACAAAAAACCCGGCATTGCCGGGTTTTACTATCAGAAAGCTGGGGTTAACCAATGATTTCCAGTCCGCCCATATAAGGACGCAGCACTTCGGGTACTTCGATACGGCCGTCAGCCTGCTGGTAGTTTTCCAGCACCGCAACCAGCGTACGACCTACCGCCAGTCCCGAACCGTTAAGCGTATGTACCAGACGCGGTTTCTTATCAGTTTTACTGCGGCAGCGAGCCTGCATGCGACGCGCCTGGAAATCCCACATGTTGGAACAGGAGGAGATCTCACGATAGGTATCCTGCGCCGGCAACCATACTTCCAGATCGTAGGTTTTGGCTGAACCAAAGCCCATATCGCCAGTGCACAGCAGTACTTTACGGTATGGCAGATTCAGCAATTGCAGCACTTTCTCGGCGTGGCCAACCAGCTCTTCCAGTGCGTCCATTGACGTTTCTGGCGCAACAATGTGCACCATCTCAACTTTATCGAACTGGTGCATACGGATCAGACCACGCGTGTCGCGTCCATAAGAACCCGCTTCAGAACGGAAGCATGGCGTGTGCGCAGTGAGTTTAATCGGCAGATTTTCTTCTTCCACGATCTCATCACGCACCAGGTTGGTCAGCGGCACTTCCGCCGTCGGGATCAGTGCGTAGTTGCTGCTGCCCGCTTCTTCACCCAAAGGCTTGGTGTGGAACAGGTCTTCACCAAACTTAGGTAATTGACCCGTACCAAACAGCGTCTCATGGTTAACCAGATACGGCACGTAGGTTTCCAGATACCCGTGCTGCTGAGTATGCAGATCAATCATGAACTGGCTAAGCGCACGGTGCAGGCGAGCGATTTGCCCCTGCATCACGATAAAGCGTGAACCGGTCAGTTTCACTGCGGCAGCGAAATCCAGGCCTTTAACCGCTTCACCCAACTCAACGTGGTCTTTTACCGGGAAATCGAACTGGCGGGGCTGGCCCCAGCGGCTGACTTCCTGATTCTCAGTATCATCTTTACCCAGCGGCACTTCATCGACCGGCAGGTTAGGCAACGAGAGGGCAAAATCGCGGATGGTATTTTGCAGTGTATCCAGCTCAACCTTCGCCGCATCCAGGCGTTCGCCCAGCACGTTCACTTCCTGACGCAGTGGCTCGATGTCTTCCCCACGCGCTTTGGCCTGACCGATGGATTTGGATCGGGAATTACGCTCTGCCTGCAGATTTTCAGTTTCTACCTGCAGTACTTTACGACGCTCTTCGAGCGAGCGCAGCGTTTCCACATCCAGTTTGAATCCTCGGCGTGCCAGTTTTTCAGCGACTGCGTCTGGCTCATTACGCAGCAGATTGGGATCGAGCATGCTTATCCTGTGTAATTAAGGTTGGTTGAACGAATGAAGGGATGCATCCCACTGGAATGCATTGAAATACTTGCTCACCTTACCGTAAGGCGTTTATCAGCGGTAGCGTTTTATCGGGCTATTTTGATCCTGTTCAGCCAACCAGGCGAGTTTTTCGCCGATTTTCCCTTCAAGCCCCCGATTGGTGGGTTGATAGTAGCGCGTTTGCGCCATTTCAGGCGGGAAGAACACCTCTCCGGCCGCATAAGCATTGGGTTCGTCATGTGCATAACGATACTCTTTGCCCAGCCCCATCTCTTTCATTAATTTGGTGGGTGCATTGCGCAGGTGCTCAGGCACATCGTAATCCGGGAATTCTCGCGCATCGCGCATGGCCGCCTTGAACGCGGTATAAACCGCATTACTTTTGGGTGCGCAGGCCAGATAAACAATCGCCTGGGCTATGGCGCGCTCGCCTTCAGCAGGCCCGACGCGGGTGAAACAGTCCCATGCCGAAATAGCCACCTGCATACCGCGTGGATCGGCGTTGCCCACATCTTCCGAAGCTATCGCCAGTAAACGGCGTGCAACGTACAACGGATCACCCCCGGCCGTGATGATGCGGGCATACCAGTAGAGAGCGGCGTCCGGCGCCGAACCGCGCACGGATTTATGCAGCGCCGAAATCAGGTCGTAGAAACGATCGCCTTTGTTATCAAACCGCGCCGCCCTTTCTCCTGAGACTTCATTCAGCAACTGTGGCGTCAGCTCACGCTTTCCTTGCGCATTGCTCTCTGCCATATCCGCCATCATTTCCAGCGTATTCAGCGCACGACGCGCATCGCCGTTAACCAACTCAGCAATCATACGCCGGGTGTTGTCTGGCAGCAGAATGTCGCTATTACCGTACCCTCGCGCACTGTCCTCCATCGCCTGGGTGAGCACCTGTTCAATATCTTCAGTGGTGAGCGATTTCAGCAGATAGACGCGAGCACGCGATAGCAGTGCCGAGTTGAGTTCAAAAGATGGATTTTCGGTGGTCGCACCGATAAAGGTAATGGTGCCATCTTCAATATGGGGCAGGAATGCATCCTGCTGGCTTTTATTGAAACGATGAACCTCATCCACAAACAGGATGGTACGGCGGCCCAGTTGACGATTCTGCCGGGCGCGCTCGATGGCTTCACGGATCTCTTTCACGCCGGATGTCACGGCAGAAATTCGCTCAACATCCGCCTTGCCATAGTGCGCAATAATCTCTGCCAGCGTTGTTTTCCCTGTTCCTGGCGGCCCCCACAAAATCATTGAGTGCAGATGCCCAGCTTCAATCGCGCGCGGCAGCGGTTTACCCGCCGCCAGCAGATGCTGTTGACCGATATACTGCTGCAATGTGGCTGGCCGCATACGCGCGGCCAGCGGCTGGAACTCATTTGAAGAGGCGAAATCCAGGGACAGGTTACTCACCGCGACCTCACTGACGTTGATCGTCCACCGTTACCCCTTTTGGCGGTGTAAAGGTGAACTTATCTGGGCTAATCGCACCGTTTTTCTGGCTCTTCAGCTGATAATCACTGTGTTGACCATCTTGCTCAATCGCACTGAATTTGTTGATGGTTCCGGATGCAGAAACATTGATGGTGAATTGCTTCAGGTTGCCATCGCTGCTTTTTGGCGTCAGCTCGAAATTATCACCCTGCTGCTTGATGTTGTACTGCTGCCAGTCGCTTGGCTGATTACGGGCAATCAGCATAAACGGCGTATTGCTGGTGGCGTTCTGCAGCAGGCTAACGCTGGCTTGCTCAACAAACGGATTATAGAACCACAGGTTTTTGCCATCGGAGATAATCACGCTTTCGTCTGGCGCGGTCATATGCCAGTTGAATAAACTTGGGCGTTTAACCCACAGTTCACCTTCACCATCCTGCACATTCGCACCGCTGCCATCTGTCACTTTCTGGCTAAAGCTGGCATGGAAACTGTTCACTTTGTTCAGACGCTGCTGCAAATCGCTCGACGCATCCGCCAATACCGACGAAGAAACAAAACCGGCCAGCAGGCCGCAGGCAATAACGCGTAATTTCATCTGATTCGATTCCTTATTCATGGTTTCCCGACACTTACTGCATTAAACGTAGTTGCCGCTCTGTCTGTTCGACAGAAGAAAAAGCCGAAAGCTCCCAACGATATGGGGATCGTTCTGCAGATAAACAACGGGCCAGTGTTAACTGGCCCAGAAGTAAGTCATGGCGTGCGCTAGATTACATCTCGTGCGGCGGCGGTGATAGCACCTCGCGGTTACCATTATGGCCCGGTTCAGAGACAATACCCTGCGCTTCCATCTGTTCAATGATGCGCGCTGCACGGTTGTAACCAATACGGAACTGACGCTGCACACCGGAGATAGAGGCGCGACGTTTCTCGACCACAAATGAGACCGCCTGATCGAACAGCGGATCAAGCTCTTCATCGCCATCAAGACCGCCCGCTGCACTCTCACTCTCTTCACCCGCGGTAATGCTGTCGATGTATTGCGGACGTCCTCGCGCTTTCCAGTCCTGCACCACCGCATGCACTTCCTGATCGCGCACGAAGGCACCATGGACACGCACCGGCATTGAAGAGTTAGGCGGCATGTAAAGCATGTCACCCATCCCCAGCAGTGATTCCGCGCCGCCTTGATCAAGAATGGTACGTGAATCAATTTTACTGGACACCGTAAAGGCGATGCGCGTTGGGATGTTGGCTTTGATCAAGCCGGTAATCACATCTACCGACGGACGCTGCGTTGCCAGCACCAGGTGAATACCCGCCGCACGCGCTTTCTGTGCCAGGCGAGCAATCAACTCTTCAACTTTCTTACCCACCGCCATCATCAGGTCAGCGAATTCATCCACCAACACCACGATATACGGCAGTTTTTCCAGCACAGGCGGCGTGGTCTCCATACTGTCACCCGGTTTCCAGAACGGATCTGGAATTGGGCGCCCCATGGCAGCAGCCTGCTCAATTTTCTCGTTGTAACCGGCAAGGTTACGCACGCCCAACGCAGACATTAGCTTGTAGCGGCGTTCCATCTCACCCACACTCCAGCGCAGCGCGTTCGCCGCATCCTTCATGTCGGTGACCACCTCAGTCAGCAAATGCGGAATGCCTTCATAGACGGAGAGCTCCAGCATTTTCGGGTCGATCATGATAAAGCGCACTTCTTCTGGTGTGGCTTTATACAGCATGCTGATGATCATGGTGTTCACACCAACCGACTTACCGGAACCGGTCGTACCGGCAACCAGCAGGTGCGGCATCTTCGCCAGATCGGCCACCACCGGTTGACCCGAGATATCTTTACCCAGCACCACCGACAGCGGTGAAGGGTTATCGCGGAACTTGTCACAATCCAGCACTTCACGCAGATAGACGGTTTGGCGATGTTTGTTCGGTAATTCCAGGCCGACATAAGGTTTGCCCGGAATCACTTCAACCACACGCACCGCGACAGCTGAAAGCGAACGAGCCAAATCGCGCGACAGGTTAGAAATACGCGCAGCTTTCACGCCAGGAGCAAGATCCAGCTCAAAGCGGGTAATCACCGGACCTGGTGAAATACCGACGACTTCAGCTTTCACTCGATAATCGGCCAGACGCGCTTCAACCAATCGTGCTGTCTGCTCAAGTGCAAACATATCCACCGGCTCTTCTTCCGAAGGCGGAGAAGTCAATAAATCAAGCGTCGGCAGCGGCGTAGAAGGCTTTTCCAGCGGACGTTCATGACGAACCAGGAATGGATGGAACAGGCTATCTTGCGCAGGGGCGACCGGTTGAGGCGCTTCTGCTGGCGCAGCATAGCTTTCGGTCTCGGATGACGACCATGGGCTATTGTGCTCATTCAGCGATGGCATGGCTTCTGGCTGCGGTGCGGCAGGTTGTTGCCACTGCACAGGTGCTTCCGGCTGCGGTGCCGCAGGTTGTTGCCACTGCGCAGGCGCTTCGGATTGTGGTGCGGCAGGTTGTTGCCACTGCGCAGGCGCTTCCGGCTCAGGCGTTGCAGCGATGGTAAACAATGGCTCGCTTGGGCCGTCATCGACCAAATCTTTCATTGGCGAAAAATCAAAGGCTGATGAAGTATCAAGGTTAAATACCGGGCCTTCATTGGTTTCAGATTGCTGATAGCGTTGTTGCTGCTGAGCTGCAAACTGATTGGCCAACTGCGCCTGATGTAAAGCCTCTTCATCTTCTTCGATTTGATGCTGTCCGCTTTCTGCATAACGCTGCTGTTGCTGAGATGCAAACGCTTCGCGCAGGTGCGCTTCCTGCAAGGCGGTATCTTCTTCATGATCCTGTGAGGGTTCATGATAGGTCGCTGTCATTTCAGGCAACGGCTGTTCGGCTTCTTCGCGCGCTTTGTCTTCTGCCATACGCTGTGACGGCAACTTAATGCCGTAAGAAGCCAGTTCACGACGTGTTGGCAGTTTAACTTTGTTCGGACGCGGCAATTCAGGGCCAATACCCTGCTTCACCTGCGGATTGTAATCACGCTCCGGCACCACATCGAAGGCTGGTGTATACGCAGAAGCCGTTTTCGCAGCAGCTGCTCCCACTGCTGCGGCTGCCGCAGTGTTCAGAGAAGCAGATGATGGAGCGGCATCCTGCCAGTTCCCCATGCGTGGCCCTTCATCGTCATCAACGGGTGAAAACGCTGAGGGTGCCGGTTCGCCCGGAACTTCAAAGCGATACAGCGGCGGTGCGGGTTGAATAACCGGTTCAGGCGCAGGCGGTACCGCAACAGGTGCTACTGCCGCAGGCACCTCAGGGGTATGAGCAACAGGTGCCGCTTCGGCGGGTGCATTGACCACGGGTGACGGCACAACGGGCGCCTGGTGTGCAGCTTCGGCGGTCACCGCAATGGCCGCGGCTGTCGCGGCACTGGCTTTGGCTAGCAGAGGATCATCTGGCAACTGTTCGGCGATAGGCTCAGCCACCTTACGCGGTTTAGCCAGCAGAACGTCATCATCGTCATCATGCGATTGCGCAGCACGCAGTGGAGGCGCAGCATGTTCGGCATGCTCTTCCTCTTCTTCGTACTCCTCTTCTTCCTGCCAGGGTTCGTCATGACGAGAGCGGTTGCTGGCGAAGGTCAGTACGCCCATCACCACGCTCCCGATTTTTTCGGCGATCGTCAGCCACGACCAGCCCGTGTATAAGGTTATGCCTGCCGCCCAGACGCAGATCAGCGTCAAAGTCCCGCCGGCAGAACTAAACCAGGGCGCCATCGCATTACTGACGAGACTGCCAATTACACCGCCCGAAGCAAAGTACCAGATGTCATCAACGTTCAGCGCGGCTAAACCACAAGTGGTCACCACCAGCGCCAGCACGCCAATCAGGCGTAAGCCCACCGCAAAGTAATCGATGTAATCCTGGCGATCGCGCTGACGGAATGTAATCCAGCACAAACCAATGATGACCGGAGGAATGGCATACGCCATCACGCCGAAAATGAATAAGAGAGTATCCGCCAGCCATGCGCCGACACTACCGCCCAAATTATGGATCGGTTCATGCCAGGCGGTCTGCGACCAGCTTGGATCGGAAGGATTGAAGCTAACCAGCGACACCATCAAATAGATGGCGAACAGGGCCACAAGGATGAGCAACGCTTCCAGCAGCCTGCGTCCACTGCTCAGCGGTTGTAACGAAACGTCTTTATCTTCTGTATATTCCTGGCTCAAGAGAACTCTCCAGGTGCCTGTAAATTAAGAAGGCAACAGCGCCGGGCAAGCCCGACGCTGGTCCTGTATGAATTCACAGGAGTGTACCGAATTCCTGCAAGTTTTGCACCTGCCCTGCATTACCGGGTTTTGATCACCAGACGATTGCTCTGTTTGACCTCTTCCATCACCACGTAAGTACGGGTGTCGTTTACGCCCGGCAGGCGCAGCAAGGTTTCACCCAAAAGCTTACGGTAGGCGGACATGTCCGGTACACGGGTTTTCAACAGGTAGTCAAAGTCACCGGAAACGAGGTGACACTCTTGAGTTTCCTCAAGTTTTTGCACAGCGGCGTTAAATTGTTCAAACACATCTGGCGCACCACGATTCAGAGTAATCTCAACAAATACCAGCAGTGAAGCATCCAGATAATGTGGGTTCAGTTGTGCGGTGTAACCCAAAATGAAGCCCTGACGTTCCAGGCGACGCACACGCTCAAGACACGGCGTAGGTGATAAGCCAACACGTTTTGAAAGCTCAACATTAGAAATACGGCCGTCTTTCTGCAATTCATTCAGAATGTTTCTGTCGATACGGTCCAGATCTTTTCCGGGGCGTTTCTTATTGTCTACCATTATTATTGTCTCTCTTAATTCCTTCCCTTTACCTGCCACACCCTGAAAACGCTCATTGTTCAGGGCCTTACTGAAGTGAAGACGATAAGTCTGTGCAGTAACGCTTCCATCCGTATGACGTATGTTGTCTGTCCACATCATGCGTCATTACCAATGTCAGACTGAGTTTATCCGGCAAAAACGTGCAAAACAGAAATGAAATTCTGTTTTGAACCGCTAAATATTCTCCGCTTCTGGTAATGTTTTCGCAAAACAGCAGGCGATTGTCAAAGTAAAACATCCAAATTCAGTACAAGATGCCAGATAGAGTTCTGGGTTGCTGTTTTTAAATGAGAATTTTTATGCTTCTGCACCAGAATTTGCCGAGCATTGCCCCCTTTTGGCGCAATCGACGTGCAGAATTTGCACTCATCGACTACGCCGCTTGCAGCGATTGTTATCAAAATTGCTGAAACCTTTTTTTGCTGCGCTAATTTCCCTACAATCAAAAACTATGTTGTCGCAAAAAAACTGAGGAACGCATGAGTACGGCCAAACACAGTAAGCTGCTCATTTTAGGCTCCGGTCCTGCCGGATATACCGCTGCAGTCTATGCCGCGCGCGCTAACCTGAATCCGGTATTGATTACCGGGCTGGAAAAAGGCGGTCAGCTCACCACGACCACTGAAGTTGAGAACTGGCCAGGCGATCCGAACGATCTGACCGGCCCGGCGTTGATGGAACGTATGCAAGAGCATGCCGAAAAATTCAACACCGAAATTATTTTCGACCATATTCACACGGTTGATTTGCAAAACCGCCCTTTCCGTTTAACGGGTGACAGCGGTGAGTACACCGCTGATGCGCTGATCATCGCGACCGGTGCATCCGCGCGTTATCTGGGTCTACCTTCGGAGGAGGCGTTCAAAGGCAAAGGTGTTTCCGCCTGTGCGACCTGTGACGGTTTCTTTTATCGTAATCAAGAAGTCGCGGTGATTGGTGGCGGTAATACCGCGGTGGAAGAGGCCCTTTACCTGGCAAATATCGCGGCGAAAGTCCATTTGATTCACCGTCGTGATAGCTTCCGTGCGGAAAAAATCCTGATCGATCGTCTGATGGATAAAGTGCGCAACGGCAACATCGTACTGCACACCGATCGCACACTGGAAGAAGTGGTCGGGGATCAGATGGGTGTCACCGGTGTGAAACTGCTTTCCACCAAAGGTGAAGAGCCGGAAACGCTGGATGTTGCCGGGCTGTTTGTGGCGATTGGTCATAGCCCGAATACCGCCATTTTCGACGGCCAACTGGCGTTGGAAAACGGCTATATCAAAGTGCAGTCCGGTCTGCAGGGCAATGCGACCCAGACCAGCATTCCTGGCGTGTTTGCGGCGGGTGACGTGATGGATCATATTTATCGCCAGGCGATCACCTCTGCCGGTACCGGCTGTATGGCTGCGCTGGATGCAGAACGCTACCTTGACGGGCTTGTTAAAACCGATCTGTAACTTGTTAATAAGCTGATCATAATTGCAAAGAGGCGACCTGTTTTGGTCGCCTTTTTTATTGCCTGCATGCTAAAGTTCATGCGCTTAATATTTCCGGATACTTTATCCGGTTTTGCCTCTCTCCATCAGTGATCAAACGGCTTCGCATGGAAAAATCACGGCAGCAACATCTTCTTCGCTGGCTCCGTCAGCAACGTCTCCACGGCGCAAGCAGTTTACGTGCCGCATCGCTATTCGGTTTTGCCGGTGCACTGGTGATTATTGCTCAAGCCTGGTTGCTGGCCTCGCTGCTGCAGAATCTTATCGTCGCCCAACAACCGCGCGGTGCCCTGCTGACTGATTTCATCCTGCTGCTGTTCTGCTTTGCTCTTCGCGCGGGTCTGCACTATGCACGGGAAATGGCAGGTTACCGTGCTGGCGTTGCCATCCGTCGCGCTCTGCGCAAGCAGGTACTGGATAAGCTAAATGATTTAGGTCCTGCCTGGGTTCAGGGCAAACCGGCGGGGAGCTGGGCAACACTGCTGCTTGAGCAAATTGAAGAGATGCAAGAGTATTACGCGCGATATCTGCCACAGATGTCTCTGGCCGTTTTTATTCCCTTCGCCATCCTGATAGCCATCTTCCCGATTAACTGGGCGGCCGGATTGATCCTGCTCGCGACCGCACCGCTGATTCCGATTTTCATGGCGATGGTCGGCATGGGTGCCGCCGATGCAAACCGTCGAAACTTCCTCGCGCTGGCGCGTCTGAGCGGCGATTTTTATGACCGCCTGCGCGGGCGTGAAACGTTGCGCCTGTTCCACAGGGCTGCCGCTGAGCAGCAGGCGATTGCTGAAAGCACCACGGATTTTCGTCAGCGCACCATGGAAGTGCTGCGCCTTGCTTTTCTCTCTTCCGCGGTGCTGGAATTCTTTGCCTCACTGGCGATTGCCGTGGTCGCGGTTTATTTCGGCTTCTCCTATCTTGGCGAACTTAATTTTGGTCATTATGGAACGGGTGTGACCCTGTTTGCTGGATTCCTGGCACTGATATTGGCGCCTGAGTTTTTCCAGCCGCTGCGCGATCTGGGTACTTTTTACCACGCTAAAGCGCAAGCCGTTGGCGGCGCCGATGCACTGGATCGTTTTCTTAGCGAAAGTCCGGAAATCCCAGCATCAGCCTCCAGCCTGTCAGTCGCTTTCGATACCCCTTTAAGCCTTGAAGCACAGGATTTAGTGGTGATGACAGCCAAAGGTGAAGCGTTATCACAACCGCTGAATTTTACGCTTGAGGCGAATAAACGCGTGGCGCTGGTGGGTCAAAGTGGCGCAGGAAAATCAGCACTGATGAATGTGTTGCTCGGCTTTCTACCCTATCAAGGTTCGCTGTGCGTCAATGGGCATGAACTGCGGGATATTGGCCGTGATAGCTGGCAGCAGCATCTGGCGTGGGTGGGTCAAAATCCACATTTGCCCGCGACCACGCTGCGCGAAAACCTGTCTCTCAACAGCAGCATGGATGAAGCAACACTGCGCAGCGTTTTACAACAGGCGGGCGTGGATGAGTTTCTCGCCCGTTTGCCGCAAGGCCTCGACACACCCATTGGCGATGGCGGAATGGGCCTTTCTGTTGGCCAGGCGCAACGCGTCGCCGTTGCGCGTGCACTGTTGAAACCGGCACAACTCCTGCTGCTGGACGAGCCTGGTTCAGGTCTTGATAGCCAAAGTGAACAGCATGTGTTGCGCGCATTAAACCAGGCAGCCACACAACAAACCACCCTCATGATCACCCACCAACTTCACGATCTTGCCAGTTGGGATGAAGTTTGGGTGATGCAATCCGGGCAACTGGTGCAGCAGGGGCAGTGGCAACAACTGATTGCTCAGGACGGGCCGTTGCGTGCCATGGTGCAGCATCGCCAGCAGGAGATTGTCTGATGAATCCACTATTGCCGTTTCTGCGCCTGTTTCGTCGTCATCCATGGCGTTTAAGTCTGGGTATCATCTTAGCTATTGCGACTTTGCTCGCCAGTATCGGCTTGCTCACCCTATCTGGCTGGTTCCTCGCCGCCTCATCGCTGGCGGGCGTGGCTGGCCTGTACAGTTTCAACTATATGTTGCCCGCAGCAGGGGTGCGTGGAGCGGCAATCACTCGCACTGCGTCGCGTTACTTCGAGCGCTTAGTCAGTCACGATGCCACTTTCAGGGTGTTGCAGCATTTGCGTGTATTCACCTTTAGCAAACTGATCGCGCTGGCCCCCGAACAACTGGCCTGTTTCAGACAGGGCGAACTGCTTAACCGCTTTGTCAGTGATGTCGATACGTTAGACCATCTCTATCTGCGCGTCATTTCACCGCTGGTCGGTGCGGCGGTAGTGATAGTGGTGGTCACTTGCGGTCTGGCGATATTGGATGTGCCACTGGCGCTGCTGTTGGGCGGAATGATGCTGCTGACGCTTTTGCTCATGCCGCCGCTGTTCTGGCGATTAGGCACCTCAGCCGGGCATCGCATCGCCCAGCACCAAGCCAGTTGGCGTTTGCAACTGACGCAGTGGGTAACCGGACTGGCTGAACTGCAAATTTATGGTGCTGCGGTCTTATGGCGTAAAAAACTGGATGCCGAAGAGATGCGCTGGCAGCAGGCACAGCAGCAACAGCATCGTCTGCAAGCGCTGGCGCAAAGCCTGTTATTGTTAATCAGCGGCTCAACCGTCGTCTTGCTGCTGTGGATCTCCGCAGCGGGCGTAGGCGGCGATAGCGCACCTGGCGCATTCATCGCGCTTTTCGTGTTCTGCGGCCTGGCGGCATTTGAAGCGCTGGCACCGGTAGCAGGCGCATTTTTGCCGCTTTCGCAGGTCAGTGGCGCGGCACAGCGCGTACAGGAAATCATTGAGCAAGCGCCTCTGATTAGTTTTCCCTCCTCGACCGTGTCCTCTGATTCGGGCATCAGCCTGACGCTGGAAAAGATCACTTTCAGCTATCCGCAGCGACCGGAGCCGGTACTCAGGCACTTCTCGCTTACGCTACGAACCGGTGAGCATCTGGCACTGCTCGGCCCCACCGGCTGCGGCAAATCCAGTTTGCTGGCATTGATCACGCGTGGCTGGCTGGCGCAGCAAGGCGACATTCGACTAAATAATATTGCCCTTGCCGAGTGGGACGAAAAAAGTCTGCGTCAACGTATCAGCGTGGTCACGCAGCGCGTGCATCTGTTTAGTCAGACGTTACGCGATAATTTGCTGCTGGCACTCCCTGCCGCCAGTGATGAACAACTGAATGCAGTCCTGCATCAGGTTGGACTCACCCATTTGGCGGAACATGATGAAGGGCTCAACGCGTGGATGGGCGAAGGTGGCCGCCCGCTGTCGGGAGGCGAACTGCGTCGCCTGGCCATTGCGCGCGCCCTGTTGCACAACGGCGATCTGTGGTTGCTTGATGAGCCCACCGAAGGCCTGGATGCCACCACCGAACAGCAGATATTGACGCTGTTGCGTCAGGTCAGTCAGGGTAAGACGGTAATCATGGTGACCCATCGCCTCAGTGGCCTGGCAACAATGGATCGTATCTGCGTGATGGACCAGGGGCAGATTATTGAGTCGGGCACGCATGACGAATTAATCTCAAAAGCAGGACGCTATTGGCGTTTCCACCAGCGCTTTGCGCTATAGTCTTAGCGAGCAGCCCGAAGGGTAATTGACGCAATGAGACTGGTACAACTTTCACGGGATTCATTAAATTTTCCTCCGCCGGAGATGGCGCTGCGCGAGCCGAATGGATTATTGGCGATGGGCGGCGACCTCTCCCCTGCCCGACTGATGAACGCCTATCAGCGCGGCATTTTCCCCTGGTTTTCACCCGGCGATCCGATTCTATGGTGGTCACCCGATCCGCGTGCCGTGATGCTTCCGGAATCTTTTCATCTCAGCCGCAGCATGGCGCGTTTTCATCGCCGTTCACCTTTTCGCGTCACCATGAATCATGCCTTCCCGCAGGTACTGGAAGGCTGTGCCAGCGGCAGACAAGAAGGCACCTGGATCACCTTTGAAGTGAAACGTGCGTGGCTACGCTTGTATGAACTGGGTCACGCGCATTCGATTGAAGTCTGGAGTGATAATCGACTGGTGGGCGGCATGTATGGCCTGGCACTTGGGCAGATCTTTTGTGGTGAGTCGATGTTCAGCCGCCAGGAAAATGCCTCAAAAACCGCGCTATGGGTTTTCTCTCAGCATTTCCTCGCTCATCAGGGACGCTTGATTGATTGCCAGGTGCTTAACCCACATACGGCTTCGTTGGGCGCCGTTGAAATCCCGCGTGTCGATTATTTACAGTACGTGCAAACACTGGCGTGGCAGCCTGTTTTAAGCGGTTGCTGGCAAACACAAACCCTTTTTTGACCCAGCTCGCAGATGTTTTGCACACAATTCCCGACAAAAGTGATACAATAAGCGAGTTTGGTATGTCGTCCGCGCTTCGCTGTGGCGAGCCGGAATTGCCAGGTTGGGAATCTCATCCATTTCCCGAAGCTGTTGCTGTTGTGCACTTGATGCTTATTGCGACAACTTCTTAGCCCGCTAATCCCCCGCAGACGTCAATAAAAACACCCGAATTTTTCCGTAATGCACGCGCAATGGCGCGACGCACGGCGAAGCGTTGGCAAAATCGCCAACGGTTCTTTACATAAATCATGGAATTCGGCATTATCTTGCCGGTTCAACAGTTTGGTAGTTCACCCCAGAGGATTCGATGGCCAAAGAAGACAATATTGAAATGCAAGGTACCGTACTGGATACGTTACCTAACACCATGTTCCGCGTAGAACTTGAAAACGGGCACGTGGTTACCGCTCATATCTCCGGTAAAATGCGCAAAAA
>CANUEX010153879.1:0-10775 GCA_948099535.1 Jatropha multifida | reverse complement strand
TCGATTAATGGTTATTCAATAAATTTTCGGGCGAACCAAAATGATTTTCGATCCCCATAATATTACGTGGCGTAATATTATTGGCTAATAATTTACAATTTAAATTTAAATAGGAATGTTTCGAAATAAAAATTTCAGGGTATTATAGCATGTTCCCACATTTGAGTTGTTTTTTATTTTTTTAGTCCCTAATTTCAAATTGAGGTTCAAATAATACTGACCTTTGAAATTAAAATGTCCATGGGTTAAGATCAAAATAGAGTACAATTGAATAAAAACGCAAAGGTCAAAGTTTTTAAAATGAATTACTCTATAGTTTAATTAATTATAATACTAGTCCTATTAATACATATAAATTACGTACTATAAGTATAGCTATTTTACTTTTATATTTAAAGTTATTTAGATTTTTTTTCTTGATTATCTATTATATTTTATCAATAAATAATTGTATCAATTTGCTTAATAATAAAGTTATTTTTTGATACATTAAAAATTTATAAAAATTATAAAAAGAATAAAAAAATTGAAAAAAATATTTGATATGAATTTAATTTAATTAAAAATATTAATAAATTAATACGATGAAACAAATAATATGTATATTTTCTCTCTTTTTCAAAAAAAAATTATTTTTAAAAACGGTATCTAGTGTCCCCTTAATACTCAAAATTCAATTTCTCTCTTCTTTTATGAATGATACAGGTAAGTAATTCACCCCTTAACTGGATAGCAGAGTCTATTAGGAACAATGGGGATGGTTGGAGTAATGCATAAGGCACTCCTCTCAAAAGAATGTTGGTTTGGAAATTTGGGTTTCATTTTATTGGGAGTTCTCAAATGGTTGGTGATCTTTTCAAACTTTTGAGTGGGAAAATATAATCTCCCTTGACTCTACTTGGGCGAATGTATATTTGGGAGGCGGACGAGGTTCTAAGAATTGGGTAGAGGATATGTTGGATCAGATACTGACTTCTTCTTCATGGCTACCTCAATTTCCAGATTGAGCGGATTATCAATCTCACTGCCCTTGCCTCAGATCATTCTTCCCTCTTGCCATGGGAATGGTGATGGAAATTGAGAAATGAATAAGAACATTTTTGCTTGTCAAGGGAGTTTTTCGAATCTTCATTACAATTTTAGACGCATGGTTGATAATTTGGATCTTCATAGTTTAGAACTTTTTTCTTTTTAAGTTACTAAACACGTAGAATGATAAGAGTTAGGTGTTGCAGAAATACAAATTAACGACCTGAGGAAGGAGAGATAGAAAAATAAATAAAAAATGGTTAAACAGATAAAGGTGAAGATTTGGTAAATTTAGTAAATTTTGGTTTAAATGAGGGGTATGTTTATTTGTTCAATAAAAATTAATACTAAAAACACTAAAAATTAACAGAATGACTAAAGTATTTAACGGATAAAAAATTTGAAAAAAACAGCTATATTTTTAACAGTGTATTTGATCATTGTATAGACAGTAATAGTAATTTTTTTATATTAATATGAAAGACACCATAAGTTAGGTCCAGTTTGATTTGCTATTTGTGCTGGCTTATAGCATTGCTAACAGCTATTAAGTAGTTAATTGTTTAGGGGGCACCTAAAACATTTGGCTCAGCTAATTTACAGTGTCTCGTACTTAATAACTATCTTATACGTGGTTATAAGCTTTTTAATTAATAACTTTTTCCATTAGCCATAATTTTTTTATATTAGTTTCGTATTTATAATTGAATTTCATTCGCCTCATAAAAATAATTACCAATATAATTCTTTTTTCTAAGTTAATATTTTTTTATCATTTTATTTATAATTATTTAAAATAATTTTTTCGTTAAATATTATTATTAAAGTTTTTACCAAATGGAAACCGTTATCAACTGTCAGTTAGTATTGAGGGTTATGAAAAACTGTCCTAGATTGCATAGTTGGATTAACTATCGATTACAAGTTAACCGGTTAGACCGATTGGTCTGATTTGTTTTTCATAACATTGGTTTTTTCGCTTAATCTTCGCCGGGGTTACCACACGTTACACAACATCTCCACTTACATCACGCTTCTAAAACGAAGGAAGTCCTTGTCAGCAAACCTTGAATACCTATTTCTCCGTTTCTTGTCCAAACGGTCACCATTAGTCAACCCCACCACTCCTCTCATGGAATTGAACGACGACCAGAACAACTTATCCCCTTCTTCCTCCTCCACGTCCAACCCCTCCACTCTCCGTCCTACTGCCAACGTCGCCGCCACCACCACAACCACTACTGATCCTATGCAATCCTGGTGGGAGTCCGTCTCCAAAGCTCGCGCTCGCATCCTCTCACTCTCTTCCCTCCTTCCTTCCGATCCATCCTCTTCCTTTTCTCTTTCTTCTCTCGCGGACTCCGACCGGCCTGCCCTTTCCTTCCTCTCCTCCTTCGAAGCTTATACATTATTTTCCTCTGCTGTTTCTTCTCCTTCCTCAGGTTCTGGCTCTGATCCTCTCTGTCAATGGCTTTACGAGACCTATCTTTCCTCTGACCCTCATCTCCGTCTCATTGTTCTCTCATTTCTTCCACTTCTCTTAGGCGTATACCTCTCTCGGATCCACTCATCGGAAACTACTTCTACTCCTTCTCTCGCCGGCTTTGAGGCTGTTCTTCTTGCCATTTACTCTTTTGAGGCAAAATCACGCGCCGGGAAGCCAGTACTTGTCCAGATTCCTGATCTTTCGCAGCCGTCGCTTTACCACAGTCCTCGAAACAAACAAAATTCACGTGGACTTAATAGTTCCAGACAGTCTGTTGGGGTTTTGTCGCCGCCGCTGGAGCCGCAGATCGCGGTGAAATCTACGAAACGACCGGTAATTGTTGGTGTTGCACTTGATTGTTATTTCAAGCAGATCTCTCATATGCCGAGCTGGTCTAAGGTTCAATTGTGTAAATATGCGAGCGATTGGGCTGGTCAAGATTGTGCTTGTAAAGATAAATTTGATGGTGACAAAGAAATTGCAATTGAAAATGGAAATGGAAAGAATGGTGGATACTTTTTGGAGGATAGGAGCTTGATTAATGGCTATGGCAATAATGGGCATGAGATTGATGATGTTGTGGAGGAAATGGAGAAATCCGGGATTGAAAGAGATGTTACAGTGGACTCAGAGTCAAGGGGTTTGAGGATTCCATTGCCTTGGGAGATTTTGCAGCCATTGTTAAGGATTCTGGGACATTGTTTGTTGGGTCCAATGAATTCAGAAGACGTTAAGGATGCCTCGTCTGTGGCAGTTAGGCGATTGTATGCAAGGGGGTCTCATGATTTGGCACCACAAGTTTTATTGGCAACAAGGAGCCTTATTCAGCTTGATAAGAGATCTCGGGAGGCTGCAAAGGCCACAGCAGCAGCTGCCAATGCTAACACGCCCAGTAAAGCTAAGAAACCAGAAGTTCTTTTGGTTTCTAAATGAGTGATTTGCTTGGCAGGTAATGCATATTCTCGATTAGTTGTATGCAAGTTTGTTTTGTATCAGATGTGCTAGTGCTAAACTATATCAATGTATGATAATATTTTCTTTTATTCCTTCCACAGTTACATGAACTCACCATTTATTGGATTTTTTTGGCAATAGAATATTTTTCTTTTGAGTTAGTACAGCACAACATGTTGAGAGCTAAACATTATTATTGAAAAGGGAATCATATTTGTCCTTGGGATTGTCATATTGTTTTGTGTGGTAATTTATATTAGTAAGATCAATTGCATATTTCACTGGAAGAGTTCATATCATGCATCTTCTTTGCTTAAAGAGAGTCCTGAGGATTGTATTCTAGATTTTTTCCATGAATTGTCATTCTCAAGATTCTAACTTGTGATAACAGGCTTTCACAGCCTTTGACTTATGTCGTTATACTGAGAAAGTCTTCTTCCCTTCTAATGTTTTAGAGATTGGAGGCTTATATTGGTTTCTTGACTTAAATAATAAGCATTGACTGACATAAAGCTTCTAATAAGGACTAATAAGGTTACTCGAGGAGACCTCCAGGTGGATGCTTTAGTTTAGAGGTCTTCGTCTCCTCATTAAGCAAGTAATATTAAGTTATCATGTGACAAGAGCAGAGTTTAAAATTTCGTAAAATTATCAGCAGTTTATGTATTGGATTCCGCTTATCATTAGGACATGCAAGATTTTGACAATATTTAGTATAATTATCCATTTAAGTTATTATTGCTAATTCTGAAACAGTGTACACGATAGTACCAACTGATTCAATCCAATTTGGTTGCATGGTATCTAATTTTGTTATTTAAAACCTTGGATGAGAACAGAAATTGTAAATGCTTTTGTTGAGCTTTCATGTGGAAGCATTAGGGTAAATTTATATACTCGATGGCCTTTGGATCCTACTGCAAATATTCCTAATATAGCTTAAAATGATGTGGAAATTTTGGGTAATTATTAATGTATCATTTATCATTGCTTAATTCAACTTAGTTAAGTTGCCACCTATTTGGAGAGGATTCATCATTCTACTTTGTTTCTAGGCAAATAAAAGCTGGCCAAGATTAATATTTGGAAGCTTAGGAACAAAAGCTGGCCAAGAATAAAATTGAAATCTTAAATCTGCACAAAGTTTAGGATTTATGAGGCCATTAGCTTTCTTTTCTTTTCCTTCCTTTTAAAGGAATCCCACATTTGAGTCCCTTTTGATGCAGAGTTGTGTTCTTTAAGTGAAGCCTTACATGAGCAAGTTTGAATACTTAAAACACATTCCTCTCTTCCTTGTGAACCAAATAGATTATGTACAGCAGAGCTTGTTCATTGGTTGACTGTTAGATGTTTAATCAAAGCTTCTATCTGCATTCAGACTTTGGAGGTTTGTCTCTGTGATAATGTACCTTGTTTTCACTTTATTTTTTTCCTCTATGTAACTTGAGTCTTGAGGTGATCTGAGTCTATATAGGTTAGTGTTTGCTGGCTCACATAGGTTTCATGAATTATTGGACACATTTTAATTATGAGTTGTAGTTGGCGTTTTTTCGCAACCAGTTTTATTTACCTTCTTTGAGGTGGAGTTGATGAAATTCTAAACACCTCGCCAAGTGGGAATTGAGTGGTATCAGTCACTCTTCCTGGTTTTTCTAAGAGAATCAAAGCATGCCAAAAGAAGAAAATGGTTTTCACAATCAGAATTCCAATGACAAGTTAGGAAGTTGATAAATGACTATACATTTTTGTATTCAGCTGTTGTAATTGCTATATTTAGGATGTAAACTGTGACCATGTTTGATAAGCCGAAGTGGAATACAACATAATGTTTATACTAGGAAAATGCATTTGATTATATATTTTGTTACAGGTTCCATATGTATGCTCCGAAGATTAAGTAAATTTCGAATATTAAGTGCATTAATGGCTGTCATGTTGTATCTATGGTTTGTGAATATTTGTTTTTGAGCTTGAGTTCGCAGCTCTCTTTTTAATTTTGCTGTTACCTTGTTCTCATGAAATGATGATACAGTGTTTGGAATAATGAACACAGATTTCATTTCCTTTGCAAGTAAATTTTATTAAAAATTTTTATTTATAAATGAGCTTTCATGTTTTAGATTATACAGAGATGAATATGTAATTTTTCTATATGTACTTAGCTTGTTTTCTTCTTAAGATGTCACATTTATCAGCGAATTCTATCAATTTTGGTAGAATTTCACCAAATATGGTCAATTCTATAAAATTAAAATTTCAAATTTCAAATAAACATTTATTTATATCAAAGACTCCAAGAGTAAATTTACAAAAGAATTTGTTCAAATTTTATGGAATGCGTTCAGCATAGAAGAATAGAGAGGACGAGATATAAGTTGAGGATAGCTCTGTTTCATTTTGTCAGGGTAAGTTAGAAACTGACTCATATTTTTCTGCTGAGTTATTTTATAAAAACAAATAGAGCCTTAAAATAATTTCGGCCAATTATAAATAGTAACGGACTCAAAAATCGAAAATCAAACAGTTTTATACATTCAAATCAAAAATCATTGTCGATTTAATTCAGTTATCGATTAGAAACGAGAATTGCTCATGCCCAAGGGAATTTATAACTAACAGCGGATGAATAACAGAAGCAAAAGATTGAAGTTACTAAGAAAACAAAACTCTCTGATTGGCCGGTTTGATTCAAGTCCTCTAATTGCCGTGCGCGAGAGGCATTGACACACACACACACAACAAATGATAACAGACATCAGCTGCAAAACATTAGATGTTCTGTTTATTATTAAATTCGAATACCGGCACCATCGAAGTACCAGCTTGCCTAATTCACAAATAAAGATATTCTGCAAACAAGAATAAGACCAAAAGTTTTTTTTTTTTTTTTTGGGGGGAAAAAAATACAGAAACCAAGGAAATTATAATAGATTCTAATCTCCAAATATTGGACATAAATCATCCGAGGTGAGACAACAGTTCAAGCCAACTCATCATGCAACAACCTGACCAAAGAGCCTCTTGCGGATCTGCAATAAGCAGCAAATATGGTTTTAGCAATTGCCATGGTAAGATAAAATGAAGATTTCAAATGTGCTAGTCCAATATTTCAAGTTTAGATTGATGCAATTCAAACTACACGGTAAGCTGTCTGAAGAATTAAAATGACACGATTTACGCCATTTGATTGGCCATTTAAAACATTACTAAAAAAATTTGCTTACACGAGAACTTTAAAATGCCGAAATACATCAGTTTTCAGTTTTCAATTAATTATGTGTTCCCACATGTAACTGTTATATGCCCCGAAACATTTTTTAGTGAAACAGCAACTAATTTGATGCTCAAGACCAAAAAGACAAAAACACCAACCAAACAACCAAGTCCCGCTATCAGACCCTACAAAGCATACATGCAGAAGAAAGGAAAAGAATAAGAGCTGTTCTCCCAGATTAATGAACACAAAGATAGATAGAACTTTTGGAACAAGCTCCAAATCTCACAAACATAGAAAATTAAAAGATGAGTGCTACACTAGTTCTCCCCCTTCATATAATTATCCATTGATAAACTTACTCTTCGATTTAGCAGGACAAAAAGCCAAACAATGTGGCATTTCATGTGTTACCAAAATAGATCAAATTGTTAAAAGCTACTGAGTTGCACCAAGTAGAAGGTCCTTTTTTCACACTTTCAATAGTGCCTTGCAAGTATGATTGTTCTATTTCTTCTCTTTTCTGTTCCTTTTTTTTAATACAAATACATTTTCTTATTTTCAAAAATCAAGAGCTAGTGTTATTATAACCACCATAAGAGTGCTAAGAACAACAATAAAATCAAGAAATAACAATAATAACAACAGTTTAAACTGAGCATACCTCAGGAAGCTTTTTACGGAACACAACATCCAAGCGAGCATCAAGAGTATTCTCAAACACAATTTTCCCATCTCGAGAAGCCAGCACCACACCACCAGAACTAAAGGATAAAAGAAGTTATAATCAGGCCTTCTATCACTAAACATGTTCTAAAAAAAACACGGGATTTTCCAAAAATTGAAATGAACCAATTTCAAACCTTAGACTCAGTGGCTACCTAGTCTGCAACCATATGAAATACGGTAGAAGAAGACAATGGTAAATCCTAAAAAGAACCATTTTACTAGGTTAACCACCAACTTAGAACAAACAATAGACAATTTCCTAGAAACCCCTCCACAAACAGTAACTAATATTTGAATAAGTAACTCTGCATACTTTAGGCTTAAGGATGAGAAAGTGAAATTACCAGTAAGGACCATGGGCATTATGATGGCTTGGAGCAGGTGGAAGATAGACATGATTGTCAACTATGATTTCTGGAGCATGAACATTTACTTTTCCTGCATATTCCTGCCTGGCTGAATCGAGGACAGACTCCACCAAATGCAGGTCGTCCTTCCGGCAACGCAACAAGACAGAAGGCTCTTTCAATCTAAGTAAACTCTGTCACAAAAAATCCCGGATTCTTGTTAAAATTCATCACTCAGAAAAAATAACAATAAAAATAAAAATAAAACAGAACTGCCAGCATTCCTATTGAGAATATCCTGCTAACAATTTGTTTAATCAAAACTAAAAAGTAACTGTATATCTTCAAGAATGAAACTGGTCACAATACTAAAACGTTCAAAATTCAAATGACATCAGGCTGTCATGATGGTGCCAGGTTACCATTGACATGTAAGGATTTCCTTTAGTTTCTATACAATCTCCCTTAACCCATTGAGATGATGTAGAAAATCAGCTCAATTATTAACCAACCTGAACTATCAGATCTTTCAGAAGCTTTTTGTACACATGATGATCACGGCTCACATTCAGAAGATCCTTTGCTGCTGCCTCTTTCATGCTATTAACCACATCATCTTGGGCTTGAAGAACTTTAATTCGAGAAGCATTAAGCTGCATGGAGTACTCACTGCGAAAAATCAACACTATAGTGTTTATATACCATTTTGAAAAAGGGCAGCCTTCTACTAATTTTCAAATCAAATTGACAGAAATGGAGGAATAGCTATACACATTATCAGAAATATACCACAATTTCAAACTCTATTATCAATCAAACTCATCTGATTAGGTTCTTATTATTCAACTGTGAAAATAGAAGCATATTTTAATTAATTTATAAAAATTTACATGTAGAGTTGAATTACCCATATTGAAGTTCGTTTCTACTCCTATAAATTCAACAGGAATACGGGTGATCTAAAAGATTATGAGATAAGCACAAAAACACATCAATTTCAAGACTGAAAGGAATTCCCTGATCAGCTTCGTTGATCAGAAACAACAAAAAAGAGGCACCATAATGCCAAATCTAAAACTCATCAATTAGCACTCAATTTTCAACTCAACAAGTACATAATAATAGCAAAACGACATAAAAGCAAAAATCTACCAACTACAGATCAAAAAGAAGAGAAAAATTACATCTTCTTTCGAACTTCAACTTGCTTCTCTTTACGCTCATACTCTTGCCTGATCTTCTTCTTCTCTGCCTCTACCAGCTGCAACTTCTCAATGTTGAATTCCTACGCAAAAATCAAATCGAATCAAATAAATGTGATGAAATAATGAAAGCAAATGAATCAATCCGATAATCAATTATCAGACGAAAAGTGAAAATCTCATAAAAATTTTAATTGTTGTTGTTATTGAAAATTGGAGATTACTTCTTCAGCAGAAACGGAGATCTCATTGGCTTTCTCTTCGGCTTCCTGGCGGATAAATCTGACCATCTGCTGGATCTGCTTGGAGACATCTGCGTCGTTCATTGTCGCCGATTGGTTGATTGATCAGATAAAACAGGGGTTTAGAGATAAAGAGATTTTGTCTCAGAGAGGAAGAGACTGAGCGTGTGATGGCAAGATGAGAGGCGACAGAAGAAGAAGATGATGATGAAAGAAGGAAATTTCTATATGGCATCAACAGATTACCGATGCTGCCCACCCCTTTTTAACATTTAGTTGCCACGTACCCACGTTACTTAGGGTCATGCGAGTTTACCATTTGCAGCCGGTTAATAACCGGTTATTTTCATATTTATCAGGATTAGAATTTTATAATTCATAATATATTTTATATATACACGATAAAATAAAATAAAATACGCATAAAGTTGTATATGGGCGGAATACATAGATTAGCCCATGTATTTACGCAAAAAAATCTTTTAGCTACCTCAATTTTTAAAATGATCTTTTGGCCCTTTAAACTAATTTTTTTATAATTTATGCACGTCTGGCCGCATAAGAAATTGGAGCATGATATACACTCGACAAATTAGCGAGTTGAACTGCTAGGATTGCATGATGTGGCAGCCACATCATTGATAAATACATAAGTTGCTGAAATAACCCATTAATTTATTTTTAAAAAAATTTTTATTTAAAATTTAATTGTAAATTTTCACCAATGAGAATTGGAGAAAAATAATATTTTATGCAGTGAACCGAATCGAAAACCGAATTTAAATAGTCTAATTCAGTCAAAAAATCCTTAAATCAAATGGAATTAGGCGACATCGTTGGGTTGGACCAAATCGGTTCAAATTGAACCAAAACCATTTAATTAAAATAAATAATAATAATAATAATAATAATAATAATAATAATAATAATAAACAAAATAAATAAAATAAAATAAAATAAAATAAAATAAAACCCAGAAATCTCTCCTTCCCCATTCCCTCTCTCTCGCACGCGCACAGCAAGCTCCCCTCCCCATTCTCCTTCGCGTCTTCGGCCAGTGTCTGCGACGATCAAACACAACCAAGGCACGAGCTCGACGAGAGCAACTCAGTGGTGGTCTTGGATCGTGAAGTTGAAGTCGCTAATGGGAGATATCGCGACTGGAAGCTTTGAGGTTCTGCAATGAAGTTTTCCGGCGATCTGAGCCTTTTCCGGCGACTCCAGGCCATGAGGTGGTCATCGATCTTCTCCCCATGACGCTGCGAGCTTTTCCCCTCCATTAATTTCGGCGATGGAGCAAGGAGAACGAAACCACCATGAAAGACGGTGGTGCAGTCACTGTCGGGGCCTTTTCCGGCCAAATAAGGCACAAGCGGCACAAATTGATCACCGATTCTGAATCCCACAGAATTTCGAACATTTTGATGTAAAGATCACCCAATTCTGGGCAAGTCCGATTTTCCGGCCACCATGCACGGCGGCGGTCCGGCGAGACTTCCAAGAACGCAGAATGCTGCATTTCGCGCGCTGAACCCGAATCCGAAGTCCAATTTTCAATCGGTATAATTTATG
>CANUEX010153848.1:0-29584 GCA_948099535.1 Jatropha multifida | reverse complement strand
GATGGTTGTGTAAGTGACCCTTTAATTTGAGATTACTAAGCTATCTTATATGGGAATGATTATGCTTTGATTTCTCGTTCACATTATTCATTACATGAATGATAAGCAATGATTAATTGGACATCTTAGAACTATATGGAGATACTTATATAATTAAGAGAGGATTCATCATCCTATGTATATTAGGGAAGATGTTCTAATTATTCTCTACTGGTATTGATTAAGAAATCCTTGTACAAGGTAGAATGAAATTAGCAAATTAGATTTGGAATTTTATTAAACTGATCAATGGCTAAAATTAAGAGAACTAATATGATTTAGTAAAACAGATACACTCTATGTCTAATTACTAAATCAAAATATTAATGATGAAGGGATATTAATTACACTAATAAATCATGCACTAAAAGGTTAAGTTAAACCACTTTGATTTTTTAAATATTTAGATAGTCTTGACATGTTGCTAGATTATATACTTGACCTTCAAATATTAATTAATTAATTTAATTTATATTTATTGCCAACATATTTGGAACCTAAAAGGTCACACACATAAGAATGGATATGAGAAAGGGAAAACGAGAAATCGAATCTAGTATGACTTGGTTACAAATAAGTTTTGTGAAGTTAAGGATAAAATTGTAATTTATATTTAATTATAATTTTACCTAAATTATTAAGTATTAACTTAATTGATTTATGTCTAAATTTTAGATTAAATAAACCAAATCCTTTAATTATGATTTATTTATTTAAATAGTTAAATAAATAAATATAATTAATTAAATTGAAAATTCTATTAATATATGTATTACGATTTATTTATTTAAATTGTTTAAACAAATAAATAGGCATATATATATATACTAGTTATAATTTCTTTATTTAAAAGGTTTAAATAAATAATTATAATTTATTCATTTATGACTTAGGGTTTTTTTTATATAAGATTTAAGAAACAATATAGATTGTAAGAGTTGTTGCTTATAGCCACCAAACAAAACAGAGAGCTCATGATAGTTAGCACCATCGTACGCTTTCACCTCTCAACCCTCTAAAATATTTTTATAGTTTTTTTATTGTCCATTCGTGTGGATACTACTAAAGGCCGGACATTTGGACGGCTTGTGGTTTACGATAATCTAGTCGAGTAGATCGAAGTTTTGAAAAATCTGCAAAAGAAGTATTCTTCTAAACAAATTTTTATTGCTTTATTCATTTAACCATATCCTTGTTGGAATAATTATATGTTATAATTATATTATTTTGCTGCGTATATTTACTATTGAAACCCAACAATTGTTACAATCTTTATGTTAATATTTCCATGTATTGATATATAAAATATAAATATATTGCTTTCGTAATTTCAGTAATACATTTATTACATTAATATAAAAGTATTGAAATGAGAACTCAAAAGGCTTTTTTATTAGCCATCTTCAATCTATTTAATAGTTGAAAAGACAGTTTGTTAATCATCTTCAGTATATTCACAGGGATCTGGCTTCCTTCTTCCTTAGTATAATAACATCAAATGTAGTAAAATATTAATCAGAATTTTAGTTTGAAAAGTTAAATTTAAGGATGAATTGTTTTTCATGATTAGATCCCAAGCCTGAACACATCCATAGAATAATGCAAAATAATAATTATAAAGGTTAATTATAGCTATGAGAGATAACTTGATGTTATATTATAAATATAACCAACAGAACCTGCAGTTTCAATGAAGGAAAAATTTAGAAGCTTAAAATTTTGGCATAATTCAATCTTAACCAATAAAGAAAAAAAATGTAACTCAATCTCAGAATAAAGAAATTTATATTTTTTTAAGCAACACATAATATAAATATTTTATCAACTATAGTTTTTACTTCTTTTTCTTAGACAAAAGACTAGATGGAAACACTACAAATTTACTTTGAATTGAAGAGATCCAAACACTGTACAACCAAGTTCATTCTAAATCCAATAATTACAGGAAAAAACCAAAAGAGTAAATCATACAAAAGAAAATCAAGCCCATTGGCATTGTCAATCAAAAATCAGCAAACCAATTGAATAAAAATATAATTACTTGTATCTCGACACATTGTCTATACCAATTAATCAAATTTGCAACAATTGATTTGGATTACTAAATCATCGTCTGCTATCACTACATAATAGTTTAACCATTGTCAAACTCATATTCAAATGCATATCGAATTATTTAAAGTAATCAATTATTTAAATATATAGTTTCATATCCAACTGTAAATGTATTCCAAAGTAATATGTACCTCAGGTTAAATATGTTGTTTATATATAAAATGATTAGATCTTTTTCCCACCTATCTGACAACATGAAATAAAATATAATTTAGATTTGAAAAATTAAATTTAAAGATGAATAATGTTTTGTGAATATACAGTGTATTTTACCTGTATTATTTTTTTTATGCACAATAAAATGTGTCTTGAAAGTGACTAGCGAGAAGACTATTTACATTCAAAATAAAAGACTTTTAAAAGAGTATATTTCCAAAACATTCTCCAAAAAGTTATTTGCATTGAAAAGTATCTACATTCAAAATGTTATCTATATTCAAGAGAATTATCATTTCAAAAAAATTATTAGTTCAAAATTGTAAAACTTGATGTTTTGATAGTGCCTTACATACAAGAAGTTACTAAGAAAAAAACTGACTCTGCTAATTTCTAAACTTTTTTTCTTGCATGTTTGACAACACTAAATGTAATGAAATAATGGTCAAATTTTATATTTGAATAGTTATGTCAAAAGACTAATTTTTGGAAAAATTATTTTTGAGTTTTAACAAGATACATGACTTCGTCCTTGTTGTTTTTTATAATTATTTCAAAGTCTCTGAGGTATGCCTCCATCTATATGAATAGTCCTTCCGTCCATTTTCAATTGTTTTTGTCATTTGTCTTGTAAAAAGTACGAAAGATGTGAGATGATATTTTCTAAATGACACTAAATGCCTTTAATGAGCCCATATATATTAAAGAATTAAAAAAGGAGAGAACAAAAAAAAAGAGATTGCACCAAACTTATAAACAAACTCAAATAAAAAAGCTAGGGTTTGTCGAGCCCTTCCTAAAAGTCATATCCTCCTCAAATGTGGGCACTAGTAGGGTAGAAGCAAGGTTTTTGAATGCATATTGTAAATATAGAAAGAAATCAGACATTAGGATTCTGAGATAGTAAAGAATAAAAATAGGCTATATTACTACTGTGTTGATAATGAATGTAGAAGCTTTTTGGGTTGGTGTAAGGTTGCAGATTCAGTTGATGAAGTGCATGTAAGAGATATCTGTGATGAAGTGAGGCAAACTTTCTCATCTAATAATGACACTCATATTTTAAAGAATGAGATATTGAAACTACAACTAGAGATAGAAAGGCTTAGTTGGAAACAAGAAAGCTTAGCTACAGAGATTGGACACCTAAAGATAATGGTGGGAATTTGTTTACTAGGATCATTGATGGTTTTGGTGGTGGTTGGTTATTTGGTTTGTAAGGGAAATTAATGGGGTTTTGTTGTGGGTTCATGTTTTATGTAGTACTTTGTATGGGTAGGTGTAGTTGAGTGAATACTGGTTTAATGTCACTTCACCAAGACCCGAGGTGTAATTTAAGCCTTTTTAATTAAAAAATTGAATTGGACAATTGATAATTCTATGAGAAAATAGTAAATAATTTAAGTCCATAAACCCAAAATAAGAAAATCCGATAATGACATTCATTGAATAATATTGTTTATAACCCATTTGAAGTGACAATATACCCACTATTGCATTGAAAAAATAACTCAAACCATAGTGCTACTACCTGAATCTTACAACTAAGGAGAATGAGTATTTTTTGTAACACATCCACTTCACCAAAAGTATTCAAAAAATAACACCCATAAAGTTATATGAATTTCCTATATGTAATTAGCAAAATGACCAAAAAGAACGAAAAGTGCCCAAAAAACCCTGTAGCCACTTCTAAAGCCTTCTAGCTGCACTTGGACCAGCCTGACTTCCCAACCCTCTGGATACTAGGTTGTTTCCCCTTTACAAAAAGACAAACCATTCAGTCCATATTCAAAATGTTATTCAAAGTTGAAATGAAAAATGAAGGATAGCATTTACTTGGCTCATGGGAGGTGGAGCTTTCTCACAAGTGCGTTTGTCGTGTCCCAACTACTTGGAAATGTAGCTTCTCACAGTTAAAGATCTCTTTGCATTACTTGGGTTAGGTTCACCCTGTTGCAATCTTCTTCTTTCTCTTGGTTTGCCTATTTTCCTTTTAACTGGGCATGGCTTTAATTTAGGGAATTGTGTTTCAGGTGCAATAGGATAGTAAGGCAGTGGGTAAGCTTCCACTGTGAAATAGTCATCACAAAAGTCTTCAAAGTTTAGTCTTTTATAACCAATTACAATGCATACATGTTCATATGGAAGCCTTGAGATTGCCTATAACGCCCTATTTTTCAATGTCTGAAATAGTAGTTTACCAGTCTATGAATAGTACCACTGGTCCGAGAATCGACATTATTTCGGTCTTGAAAAATTACTATTTATGTTTTATTTTTTATTTAATATTTTTGGAGCAAACATGAATGATTTTGATGGGTAGAAAATAAATTATGAATTTATTTGGAGAATTTATGTAATTAGTGAATAGTGAATTATATTATTTTATTAATTAAGAAAATTTGAGGAAATATTTTTATAAAGTAAATTTAAGAATTATGTAGAGGTAAATTATAATTTGAGGAGAATTAATTGGAGAATATTTTTAGCCGCTGGATTAGAATACCTTAGACTTAATCATAGCCATCCATTTGTCATCACCAAAAGGACCAAATTTGCCTTTGTTGACTATAAAAGTTGACACTTATCCACCTAGCCACCATTTTTCTTCTTCGTCTTCTCTTCTTCTCCTCTTTGGGCGTCCAACATCTCGCCTTCTCCTTGTAAGTTATATGCCATATAACCAATTTGATTGGTTATATTTTAGATGTAATATTTCATGTAATAAATATTGATTATTAATAAAAGACATTTATTTATCTTTTATATTCTATTGCTTGAATCTTGGTAAAAGATAAAGTCTATGAGACAATATTATTTTGCAAAATAAAGTATAATGTGGTTATAATTATGAGTTTTATATTTGCATTAAAGCAATATCTCTAAATATTCCTGGTTGATGTTCTCCTCATTATTGGATGATGATTAGAGCTGTTGAGACTGGTACATATTATGTTCTTTTCTTAGGGAAGCAGCTATTCTCATAAACTGAGATATATATGATATCTAGAACTAATATATAGTTGCTTGTTATTTAAACAAATCCACTGAATTGACTTGCATGAGAATTCCATATGGAAAGTTACCTGTGTCTATGGAATACTCAAGTGATGATTGTGTAAGTAATCCTTTGACTTGATATTACTAAGCTATCTTATATAGGGATGATTATGTTTTGATTCTTTGTTCACATTATTCATTAAATGAATAATAAGTAACAATTAATTGGAAATAGTAGGAATTGTATGAGATACTTGTGTAATTAAGAGAGGATTCATCACCCTTGGTAAATTAGAAAAAATGTTCTAATTGTTCTCTACTAGTATTGATTAAGAAATCTTTGTGCAAGGTGGAATGAAATTAGTAAATGAGATTTGGAATTTCATTCAACTTATCAATGGCTAAGGTTAAGGGAACTAACATGATTTAGTAAAACAAACACGCTTCATGCCTAATTACTAAATCAGAATATTAATGATGAAGGGATATTAATTACATTGATAAATCATGCATTGAAAGGTTAAGTTAAACCACTTTGACTTTTTAGATATTTGAGTAGTCTTGACATGTTGCTAGACAATATACTTGACCTTCAAATATTAATTAGTTAATATTTGTTGCCAATATATTTGGAACCTAGAAGGTCACACATATAAGAATGGATATGAGAAAGTGAAAACGAGAAATCGAATCAAGTATGACTTGATTACAAATAAGTTTTGTAGAGTTAAGGATAAAATTGTAATTCACATTTGATTACAATTTTACCTAGATTATTAAGTATTGACTTAATTGATTTATATCTAAAATTTGTTAAGATAAATTTTAGATTAAATAAACCTAATATTTTAATTATGATTTATTTGTTTAAATAGTTAAATAAATAAATATAATTGGTTAAATTGAAAATCCTATTTATTATGATTTATTTATTTAAATTATTAAATAAATAAATAGCCACATATATATATTTAGTTATAATTTATTTATTTAAAAGTTTTAAATAAGTAATTATAATTAATTTATTTGTGACCTAGGGTTTTCCTATACAAGGTTTAAGCAACAGTATAAACTGTGTGAAGTTGAACGTGAGAGTGAATTGTTGCTCATAGCCACAAGATAAAATAGAGAGCCTACGATAGTTAGTACCATCATACGCTCTAATCTCTCAACCCTCTAAAATAGTTTTAGAGTTTTTCGATTGTCCATTCGTATGGATACTACTAGAGGCCAAATGTTTGAACGGCTTGTGGTTTGCGACAACCTAGCCACATAGATTGAAGTTTCGAAGAATCTACAAAAGAGGTATTCTTTTAAATATATTTTATTGCCTTATTCGTTTAAACGGATCCCTATTGGTATAATTAATTGATTTAATTATATTATTCTGCTACACATATTTATATTGAAACCCAACACTCCTCTCTTCCTCTTTCAAGTTCTCTTTAAGAAATCACTCGAGCAAACTAAATTAAATTAATTCTAGCCTCTTTCCTTAAAGATTTGAAGAAAACCTTTGGATGTCAAGTATAGCTTTCAAAGAATTGGAGTTTAAGATTAAGACAAGTAAGTTGGGATTTTGATTTCTAAGAATTAATTTGAGGTTTTTGCATCATCATCTTCATTCATGCTCCATCTTCTTTTCTTTGTTTGTTTTCTTTAATTGATGTGGGAATTTTCGCTATTTTGTTAGAGGTAGGTGAACCCTCCGCGAAAGATAAGGGGAAAATAAAGGTTTAAGATTTTTCTAAGCTTGTTAATGCTTGATTTTGAGGTTAGTGTTCATAAATATATTTTTCCTCTTTCGATTCTTGATTTTGAGAATTTATGCTATTATATGAAAATTTGGGATTATGTACGAATTACTTGAATTGTGAAATTTGTTGAATAAATTGTTCTTGGGTGATTTATAAGTATGATTACATTCTTATTTGGAGGAGGAAACTTCATCCCCTTAATGTTCTTTGAGAGGTCGAACCTACCAAGGAAAAGGGGCCTCAGTTTTTCCTGTGTCCTTGCTTGCTAATGCTCTTAAAATGATGCTAGTTAAGTATTTGGCATATGTTAGAAGTTTCTACCATGTATCCTTAGTTTTCTTGATTTTTCTATGACAAAAAATATGTCAAATTTGAGGATTTTTATGTGATGGAGATTAATTGGTTGAATCGGCACTAAATATATACTAATTAGAATGAATACATGATATTATGCTAGTTGAGAAATCAATTTGCTAAGAAAACAAATCATGGTACTTTTTCCTACTTATGTCGTCCCATAGGAAAGAATTATCTTTTGTGGAATAACATACTTTCAAAAAATAACTTATGTCATAATATCGGAAAAAGTTATTTTTCAATAAATATGTAATACCCTGAAATTTTTATTTTGAAATATTTTTATTTAAATTTAATCATAAATTATTAACCAGTAATATTACACCATATAATATTTATTGAGATCGAAAATCATTTTGATTCACCTTAAAATCAAGTGAAAAACTGTTAAATTAATTAAAAATTAGACCAATTATTGAATTAGATCGAGTTAATTTTGAATCAAATCCGAATCATATATTTTTTTTTGTAGTTGCCGTGTAGCATTATTTTTTTTCCTCTCTATTATTTGGGCAGTTTGTTTTTTTGTCCCAATAATTTTCCTTCTTTTTCTTTCTTGCCTTTCATTGTCTTTTTTTTTATTATTTATATTTTTTTACTCTCCTCTTCATCCTATCCACGCCCCCACCATCTCACTCCCTCCTTCTCTTTCATCTCTCTCTCTCTCAATCTCTCTCTCTCTCCCTCCCACGAACTCTCTCTCTCTCTTGCTACAACTCCGGCCACCACCACAGCAGCAGCTCCTCGCGTCGGCCACCACAGCCACAGCAGCCCCGCTCCTCTCCTCTTCTCTCTCGCTTGATTCTCTCTCTCCCTGCCTCTCTCTCTTTGTCTCTGTGCGAGACCGGCGGCCACCTCCAGTCCCCGCCTCCTCTCTTCAACGGCGACAGCAGCAATTTCCGGCCTCCAGTTGCAGATGTAGCAGCGCCAGCAGCCCTCGCGCCACCATCTCCTCCTCCTTCTTCCTCCTCGCAGTCCATTTCTAGCCACCGCAGCAAGCAGAGCAGCGCCACCGTTGCTCCTCCACGCCGCTCAATGCAAGACCCATCTCCAAATTGTGATTTTTTTTTTGGACTGTGAAATTAATTTGGATACTGATTTTATTAATTTTAGTATTTTGATTAATTAGTTTATTTTTATTATTTGTGTGGTTGATGGATTATTTGGTTAAATTTTATTATTAGTAATATTGGGGATTTTGGTTAATTGATTATAGGAATATTGTCAGAATTTTGGTAGTTTATTGATTATTGGGTTATAGGTAGAGAATTATTAACTTTGGTTTAGAATAATATTGTTTATGGAAATTAATTTGATTTTAGGATATTAAATATTGGCTAATTTTAATATTTTTGGTTCAATAATTAATTATGTGATTATTGATTAATTAGGAAATTTGATAAAATAAATGAGTTGATGATTTGGTTAATTAAAGATTAATTAGAGGATTTTAATTAATTTTGAGAATTAGTAATTAAATTAATTGCAGGATTTTAGTTAGAGGTTAATTATTATTAATAGTTTGTGATTGTGAAAATTTTTCTAATTGATTTTGGATTTTGATAAATAATAAATCGATTATTTGGTTGAGTAAAATTGAAATAGGTGATATTGTATGAATAATTAAGTCTAAGGATTAATTAAGGTTAGTACTAAAATAAATAATTATAGAAGCTTTAAGGATTTTAATTATGTTAAAAATGGATTTATTGTTAAGGTTTAGGTGTGTTAAAATTATTATTAATGAATTTGGATTAATTATGATTATTTTAAAGACAAATTATAGGATTTGATTAATTTAAATTAATTGAGATTATTGAATAAATTCAAGAAATTTAATAATTATTATTATAAGGATGAATTCTTGGTAGAAGTGAGTAAATTTGTGTTGTGAATTAAGTGATGGAATTGTTGGTAAATTTTTAAATTAAAAGGTTGAAATTAGAAAATAAATAAGAATGAATTGTGTTATTAAGAAAGTTATTATTTATGGATGTTAATTTACAATTAGTAGTATAAATATATTTTGAGAATATTGAAATTAAGAAATTAAGTTATTAAATATAAGAACATATTATGGTGAAATAAATTAAAATGATATTAGAAGACTGGATACAAATTAAGCAAATGAATTATTTAGTAGTAAATAGTAATTATTCTAAAATAAGGTTATATATGTGAATTATATTATTTGATGAGTTGATAGAAATGTAAATTTGAAGATAATATAAAATATTATTGAATTACAGGTTTATTATAAATTATAGAGTTATTATAAATTATTATTTTAATAATTATTTAATATATGAGATTATTATCTTAGGAAGCTGAATTATATTAAAAATAAGTGGGCAGTTATATTTTTGTAGAAATGCTGCTTTAATTAAAATAAGAGTTAGAATCTGAACAGAAAGATAAAAATAAGCATATAGATTTATTAAATTAATTCTTTAAATTCCTAAATAAGAGAAATCATTCGTATGATATTATTTTCTCTTATTATATGTATTTTTCTATATCAACAGAGTTTCTCTACTGTTCCTCGAAGTCAGAACCCAAAGCAAAATTGAAATATTCTGTTATCACTGTGAGTAATAATAAATGGTACGTACCATCCTTACATATATACATTTCATATACACATCATATTCCCTATATTATTTAAATATAGTCAGTATTCATTTCTAAAATTTCATTGTTATTATGTTATTAGTATCATCCTTCTTATATATATAATATTTCAAATCTATAATAATATATAATTTCTGTCTTTGATTACATTTATATATTGCATATATTGTATTGATTAAATTGTTAGATATTTGCGATGTGATAATGATGTGCCTTGTATCTAAATGGAAATTAAGACTACGTGTGTCATTATAGGTCAGTTAGCCAAGTATGGGGATCAGCTCCCCGATATATATATATATATATTATAATGAAAATTGGCACGGGCCAATAGGTGGATTTGTGACATCACTAATCAATCTTTACGTTATGAAAATCTAAATATGATTTATTTGAAGGTGCTGATGTTATGACACGTGCTTGTGAAAGTGTGTCCATTTCATATATATTGTGAAAGCATTCTGCTTGAATGATTGAGTTGACATTATTTATTATTATTCACTAAGTTTAGTGAAACTCGCCCCCCTTTCATAAATCTTTTCAGAAAATAAAAGTATTACTGGTTTTTAAAACTCTACTTCTTTCTCTGTAGAGATTTAGTAAATATTTCTAATTTCAAAAAAGTTAGTATGAATTATTTGTTAAGTTTGAGATATTCTACGTATTTTATTCAGTCCCACAGTTAGGATAATAAATTGATATTTAGTTATGTAAAAATTATTGTGCTGATAAATAATCTTTGAAATAATTTCTGGAGATTTGGAGAATTTATTGACGGAAATAGTTTGACCATATTGTGACAAATGAATTTTGCATAAAAACGTATTCTTATTAAATGAGTTCAGGCCTGAACTATGAGTTAAATATGATATTGAAGTTGGCCAAAATTTGTTAGCAAATGATTAATGAATAATGCCATAATATGGGCTCATTATTTTTTCAGAGTCAGTGATAGATTATTATAGTTTAGGCTTACTATGGCCATCGGGAGCCTTAAGTTTACCTAGGTCCTAATATCGGTTTGTCCCACGATTTTGGGTCATGACAGAATAACATGCTTCAAATAATAACTCATGTCATAACATAGGAAAAGGTTATCTTTTGTGGAATAACATGCTTTCAAATAATAAAATGCTTTAGTTATATAATAAGTAATGTGTGTGAAGCATAGATGAAATGCTCATGTTATACCTTGAGGAATGAGAAATTTCCTATGACTTGAATTATGATAAAATTGAGAATTTGTATCAAAGTGTGCATGTTTGATCTCTGAATATGCATACATATATATGAAGGATGCTTTAATTGAATCTTATGATTGATATATGCTTTAAATGATAAAAGTTACTTTATGATTAGAATTTTCTATGTTAAGTTAATATGCCTAAGCATGAAATTCTCATGAATTACTTGAGTTCTAAACTAAGTTATATTATGATTTCAAGAAGACTAAAGAAAATTAAGTTTTATGAAAAGTATTATGAATTAAGAAATAAAGATATGTTTTTTGCCTCTAATATACTTGGTGTGAATTTGGCGTGTGATTTGATTTATGATGTAAGATGAGCATGCTTAGCATTTGATGTCATTATGATATTAGCTATGATCATATGTTAGGCACGTGGGTGCTTTATGATTGAGTGGACGCGCTCCATATGGTTATGATAAGCTCTAAAAGCCCTATGATTATGTTGGCATACAAAGCCATTATGAATAATTTTATAAAAACTTGTCTCCTTCATTTTCTCCGAAGTGTATGCAAGCCCCTTTAAGAAAAATATTTTTAAGAAAATTAAATTAATAAGATTATATTATATTACTTGATCTTTGTTTAGAAACAAATGATTATGTTATTAAATGAATCTTTATGTATGATCATGCGGAATATGGATTTAAAATGAATAGCACGCTTATTGATAAGATAAATGTCAAAGGTAATCAGTATATGATATGCTATGATGAAAATATAAATGTTATTAAATTGTGAGTTTAGTTTGATATTAAGTGCCATGAATATATATACATGTTAAGTGTTCAAATGATTTTATGATTATGAACCTTTTATAAATTATGTTTTTAAGTATGTTGTCGTTGCAACATTAGATTAAACGTGATTTATGAGAACCACTAAGTTTTATACTTAGCGCTTTGATTTTATTATGCGTAGGTTGAAGACCATGTTGCTGCTTAAAGACCCAAGGAGTAGCATCTGAGCTAAAGGGATTATTTTTTATAGTAATAGAATTAGTTTTGTGTATTTAAGAATTTGGCACGTATAATTATTATTATTGGAGAATGTAATATTTGGGTTATGTAAATTAAGTAAGTTTGATATTTATTGTGACATCCCGACCGGACAAAGTGATTCTAAAGGGGTGAGTAGAGTAGAGCTCTTGGCTAGCTTCTAGAACGGGAGCCTAGCTAGGATAGTGGAATGCGGGACACAGGAATAAATCGGATCATATATCAAAAAGGGGAAAACTAATCATTAGAGGCGCCTTTTGGTGGATTAGTTTAGAGAGTTGGAAGAGCTCTAGGGTTAAGCATGCTCACTTAGCAGAAATACTAGGATGAGTGACCTCTTGGGAAGTTCCCGTTTCACATGCGAGACCAAACCGTTCGGGTCTTGCCGATCCAGTATGGGATGGAGCTCGCTTGATCCAAAGCGAATAATTCTTTTAGTGGTTGGAGTCAGGGCATGACAGTTTGGTATCAGAGCTGAATCCCCTACAGTAGATGTAGGGTTCAAAAATGAATCACATGAAAGTTGGTGGGTTTGTGACATCCTGGCTCGGCAAAGTGATCTTAAGAAATATTTTCTAACTTAGTTATGCATGGTTAGAATGCTAATATTTATTATATATATTAATGCCTTTAATTTGATGATTATTATGGTGCTAATTAGGAAATGAATGGCTATGAGATTATAGAAGTATTGTTTACATCGTGTTGAATTTTGGAGTTTAATGGAGGTTTGGAGTTTTATATTGAGAGTGTTTTGTATTCACTTGTTTTGGGAAGTCCAAATTTTTAGGAAAATTCTTGCAGTTTTTCTATAGGATTTTCCAAACCATTTTCAAATAAAAAAAATTATTACTTGCCAAACTTATGAATACTTAATTACTTCTAATTCATAATTTAATTTATAAGGTTTATATGTTAGTTAGGACAGTGCCTCCGACACCTAATGTAGCGCTTGCCGTTTAATCTTTTGGGACTGGATGGCAGGTGTTACACTGTCCACTAATTGCAATTGCAAGTTCTCTTGCCTAAATCAATTGCAAAAGCCACAGGTCTTTGTGTTATTTCAAACTCATCCGAGTTATTTAAAAGCATCCTACAAAAGCTAGATGCCTTTATCAAGTGGTTCAGAGCCTCCTTGCATTTAGGGGTCACCCTTCCTTCCTAGCCAGATGCTTTTTCAAACCCCTTCTGCAATCTCACCATGCATTTTCATCTTACACTATCAAGTAAAGTCACTATTGGCTTGTTCCTCTTTTTCCCCAACCAATTGTTGAAGCTCTCACTCATATTATTAGTGCAATGCTCACTTTTTGCATGTGACCAGAATGCATGCCTTGTCCGTGATTGCTGAGGTATGTTTAGCAACCACTATGTAGACCTTCCTTCATCCTTGGCTTCAATATTCTTCATGGAAAAGTGGACTTTGCTGCCAACCAAAACTCTTTTCTTAGAAATACTCTTGGAAATTGCTTCTTGAAGTTAATGAGAATATGCTAGTAGTAGAACCAATGACATGCATGATCAAAATTCAGCCTCACCCCTTTATGCAAACCCTACATAGAAAATGCAACAAATTAGGAAATAAAATGTTACAGACATTATATAAAAAGAAAATAAAAATTTACTATAAAACTACATGAGAGTCCAAGGCTTTTCTTAATTGTTAGGCTCAATACATTGCTTTAAACAATTCAAGAAAATGTTCTATATGCTTACATGAAATTTAAAAGGACACCTCTATACTCTGCACCTGGCAATGACCCTTTCACTGTCATTCTTTACCATTTTCATCAAATAACCTCCCTTCATATAATAATCCCTTAATGCAATTCTACATGAACCAACATCTGAAAAGGCTTGTCCTACATTAAACTCAATCTCACTGTTGTCAAGTGCAACAAAGTTGTTTTCACAAAAGTGCTTAAGATAATCAGTTTTATTTCTCTTCCTTCTCCTTCTCACAATCTAAACTTCTTCATTAGTTTTAAGACTAAATTCTCTTTCTCAGACCCCAGATCACTAAGACCACCGTCCCCTTCATCTATAAAATACTTATTTCCCATTTCAACATCACCCTATTCACCCTTTGTTTGTTCATCAACAAGACTCACAATGTCATCATCATCCTTATTTCCTTCAAATTCATAGTCTTCATCACTTGAATTGCTATCATCACTCTCAAAATCAATCTCCTTCTCAATCCCACTCCGTAACCTTTCCCTGAACCTATAAACTTAAATATTAAATGTTTGACCTCTCCCTCCAAGCCCACTTACATTGGTTGCACCCCTCCCTCTAGGTCTACCTGTCCCTTTTCCCTTGCCTAAAACCCTAATATAGCCAGTATACTCATTCTCCTGTTCCTCTACATTATCCCAAATATAATAACCAAACAAAACTTGTTTCTTTTGAGGCCTAGACCTTTCAGCAGCAATAGGCATTACCTTTGTTTTTACATTCACCTGATTCCCACTCCCACTATTATTCCTACCATCAGTAGCATTACCATTAACATCATTATGTTCTCCTATACTAACCACATTCTCATTACACCAATTTCACTCACTTCATTCTGCTGGCCAACAGTCGCATTAGCATGATTAGCATCACTAGGATCACCAATATTAACCACATTTTGACTAGTTTCGTTCAACCTTACACCAGTAGCACTCATTTCATTCTCACCAACTAGTTTAATTGCACTCACTTCACCTACATTAATCACATGCTCACTCAATTCATTCTTACCACCCTCACCATCAACAAATTGCACTTACACAAAACACATCTTCACTGCTTTCATCCTCAGCAATCCCATTACCACTCATTTTTAGCAGTACAAGGACCTCATTATCAACAACAAAGCTCCTAAGTTGAAACCCCATATTCTCCACAACATGACTTTGTTGCCCAAAGGGGAATAACAATATTAATGGGACCTTTAACACTCGCCACACGCATAGGAACAATAGTAGTATCCCTAAACATCTCAAGCATTATCGATACATAATCATCATCTCTATTTTAATGTTATTACCAGTAACAAGTTCAAATACCCAATTCTAATATTAAAAAGTGTTTTAACACATTGCAACAGTTGTATGTGAGAAAACTTATTAGGATCTACATTATCTATGAAACCTTATTGACCATTAAACAGAATTTCTATGTTGAAATATGGAGGAAGAGTTATCGATACTTCCTGAGAATATAGAAATTGGGACTCATGTACGCCAAACATGAAAAACCATGAAGCCCTAAAATTTCTACAAGCATAAAAGAATGAAAATAGTAGAAACGAGAAAAAAGATAGATTCATGGAAAAACTCATAAAAGTTCTATACAAAAAACCATGTTTTATTAAAAGTTCAAAAGAAAATATGAACAAACTTTATTTAACAAGTTCTTACTTACCTCCCTTTAACTCTAAATTGTCATTCCACGCTAAAAAGTGTGATGCTCTTGTAAGAATCAACACTTCAATCAAGTGAAAAACTTCAAAATGAAATAAAATTTTGTTTGGAATCGAGAGAGAAAGGGTTTTTTGGAAGCTGGAAGCTTTCCATAAATGGAGACAATGACGTTTCGGTTTTCCTCCACAAAACAAAAGCCGATTGTTATCTTATTTTATGGCACTTTAGTTTTTTCACAAGACATAAATAAAAAAAATGAACGAAAATTGACAGAAGGACTATTCACACAGACAAAGGTACACCTCAGAGACTTTGAAATAATTATCATAAATAGAGAGGATGAAGTCACGTATTTTGTAAAAACTCAGGGACCAAAATAAATTTTCTGTTATAAAATATAAGAAATAAAGGATATATATAGAAATGTAACAAATAGAAGAAGAGAGAGCAGAGAGAAATTCATTTAGTATTATATTCTTAGTTATATAATCTATAGTATTTAAGGGCTATTTATAGGATATCAAAAGGCATTTTTAAACGACACAACCTTACACTAAAAAGATATAACCCTTCATTCCAAAGGACATAACCTTTTATTCCAAAAGACATGACTTTTGGATAAATAAATAATTATTTAAATAAACTTATGAACATCCATTATATTATATAGTTTCATAACACTTCCCCTTGGATGTCCATTACACAAAAGAATATGCCTCATTAAAACCTTACTAGGAAAAAATCCTAGTGAAGGAAAAAGAGTACAACATTCTTTGTGTTTTAAAAATTCATTTCTCTCCCTAACGAAGACATCACTGCTTGTCTTTTCCTTTAATATATCATTCATTCAAGGAATATAATATATTTTAATATTATCTCCTATAATATTATGGAGCTTGTTTTTTATGCAAGCATACTGTATGTACCTTGTACATATCAAAATATTAATTCAATTAAACATATTATTTACTTGCTTCGTGAATTGTGATGTCTTTCATAAATAAAGAAATGTAAATTATATATCAATCATTATGCGTATAATGATCCTTAAGATATATACTCAGTATGGTACTATAGTGCTTCAAGACATAGTATTTTCATTATTGCAAAAAGATATAGTACTTCAGGACTAACAGGTTCTTTATCTTGTTAAATAACCTCACAACTATCAGTTTCATTAATAGATGAGTTCTATCTATATAAAATCATTTCAATCCCTTGGATTATATGTACTAATCAATGGACATAAATTCCATTCAGATATTCGCTCTTCAGAGGGAGACAAAATTTTGTATATTCAAATTCTTTCATTTTAAGTTTCTTCTTTGAATACTTCACTGCATTTTGGAGCTCTACTGGAGTCCAATGAGATTTATATAATCAACATACATAACAATAACATCAAATTCAGATGCAGAATTTTTTATAAAAACACATGAACAAATTAGATCATTTATGTAATCTTCCTTTATCATATATACATACTGAGCAGATTACTTTAATACATATAAAAATCTTTTATATGCTTCAAGCATTTTAAATTCTTAGAGACTTTCGTATATTTCATCAAAGAAGAATAGAAACATGATGAATATATCATATATTTATTTTTCATCATAAATCACATGATATTTGTTTAGCCATATCTTTAAGGCGATTATACCATCAAATTTTCTTAATTTATATAGAAAGTCTTTATAATTTACTGGAATACATTTTTAAGGGTTTCAATTTTCATGCTTTAAGCATGTTTTAATCCTTCAAGGATGATCATTATCAAGTAATCCATATAGAGCTCTATATAATTTCTCGAGAATTTGAATTTTGTGCTTCAAGCAACTTAAATCCTTCAGGGATTTTTATATATAGGTATATAAAATGAATCATATAAAATAGACAATCAGTTTATGTCTATATGTCCCTAATAAGACTTATATTCAATATCCTCATAATTCTTCACAATATTAAGTGTTATAGCATATGAAAAAGTATAATCGATATTTAGTTTATATCAATTCTATCTTTCCTTGACATGACATAACTTGTCGAGATCTCATTATTTTCATCGAATTCATTGATTTCAGGTACCTGAATTTCTTCTGAAAATTTATCAGTCATGTCTAAGGTCTCTTCTAAATATTACTCTTCTAAAGTCTTTCTTTCTATAATTTGCATATATAATATATTTGCTCCATTTTATTTTTCAATGATTCTTGTCCTTGGAACTGATCAATCTACCACGCTTCAGGCGTGTAATAGATTTATTAACATAGATTGTTTATCATTCAAGGATTTTAATTCTAATAGGAGTTTAGCAATTGATTAATTATCTTTAGAACTTCTAGTTCACACGACTTTGTAAGAGAATAAAAATCTTGGCATTTTCAGCTGCTTATTCTCTCCCCCAATATTAGGATCCATAATAATCAATAAATTTGGCAATCTTGATGCGAATAATTTCTACTATATATAATAGCAGCATTCTTATATATAAATAGGGAGCTTTTTCTCATAAAAAATGCTTTGAGAATACAATCATTAAATATCATTAGATTTGAAGAAACTTCTAGTTCTTTAATAAATATCCTTATAAGAATTTAATTCCTTTTTGCATCAATATTGATCTGAGATAGCTCGGCCGATCATTGCGAAATAATAAAAATATTTGAATGTGTAAATTTCTAGTTTACAACTATATTCATATAATTATTATCTCTATATGATATTTATTTCAGCGAATATCTTCAAAATAAATTTCTAGAAGATATAAGAGATAATCATGTATAATACTTGAAAGTCATTTCTCTAAATAATAATATTTGCTCTTCAAGAGCTTTTAATATCAAAATCAAAATTTATTTTCATATATTCTGATGTACAATAAATACGTAATCAACATGTCATATTATCTTTTGTCACTTCTAGTGTTAAGATTTATTTTAATTACTTGTGATTTCCACAATTACAAAGATTAGTAATTCAATAATGATCTTATTAATATTTTTAATTACAAGAATATTACTGTCATTATTCACACTTACACTTAATATGTTATTCCATTCGCTTCAGGAAATGAAATAAATCCAATTGAATGGATTTCATGTCATAACATCTTTTATATCATAATGATAAATATGTCATTATTTTTTATTTATGCCTAGAAATTGTGATATATTATTTCATTCACTTCAGGGAATGAAAATAAAATCTTATTATGTAAATAATAAAAAGAGTAAAACTAATTTAAAATTTACAATCGATATGTTATTATATATATATATATATATATTCAATGATGCCATTGTAGGAGCATATTCAAAAATACAAAATAGTATTCATGTTTTATAATAAATAACTAGATATTTAATTGTCAAATATCTAGTAGAAGAAAATTATTGTTTTAATGTAATTTTGACTGATTCCTTAATTTTCTTCTTTACTGTGTCTTTAAGATACATAATATCCATATATAAAGATAAATAATTCATAATCAATATATTAAAAGTCACAAATCTAATTTTGTAGAATTTGACATGATAAAACAACAATATCATACTAATTTGATTATAAAATTATATTATATATAATAATCAATCAAATATAATTCAAACTTGAATTTATATGTATAATTCATATCTAAAAATATATAGACATTAAAATTATATATAGAATTACCTTTGAAATGCGAATCATCTTAGATATTTAACTTTTAACTTTGATTGTCGCAAACCATAAATTATCCTCTTTTTAACTAATTTTAAAAAGAAAACAATTCCATAAAATCGAAGATGTAGTAGAAAGAATTCATATGATTCGACTAGAGCTTCGTGCTGATAACGTGTTATAAAATATAAGAAATAGAATATATATATATATATATATATATAGAAATGTAACAGATAGAAGAAAAGAGAGTGGAGAGAAATTGATTTAGTATTATATTCTTAGTTACATAATCTATAGGATTAGGCTATTTATAGGGTATCAAAAGACATCTTTAAAAGACACAACTTTACATTAAAAGATATAACCCTTCATCCCAAAAGATATAACCCTTTATTCAAAAAACATTACTTTTAGATAAATAAATAATTATTTAAATAAATTTATGAACATCCATTATATTATATAGTTTCATAACGTTTTCCTTAATTTTTTGTGAATATAAAAAATATTTTACCTATGTTGTTGTTGTTGTTCTTCGGTGTATTCTCTTTTTCTTTTTCTAGAAGCCGATGGACTATGAGAAAATTTAGGATAATTATTGATAGTTAGAAATTTTATTAAATATGAAAAGTTTAATGAGTAAAGAGCTTGAATTTACCTATTTAGGCATTGATATTCAACAGGTGCTGGGGGAACCTTTTTTTTAACAAATGAAGGTCTTTCGAGAAGTTGTGGTGAAGTATCAAGCATTGTGACTTAGCTATTATTGAAGTGGTTGGTTCATGCTCATCATCAAAGATTTTGTTCATTAACAATTTCAGTTTTCTAGAATTTGCAGCTTCAATGTTAATGAAACTCAAAAAAAAATTTTAACATCAGCAGTGCGGTAACTGATGGTGAAAGAATTTTAGGATCTATATATTCTTGCAACATTGTTAATGCTGAGGTGTGAGCACCTTTTTTTTTAAGATAATAATTTTATTTGCCCAGTTTCATTTTCTAGCATGCAATTGATTCTAAACTTACAAATTATGTTTTACTAAAAAATATAATAATTGAACTTGTAATAGTAGTGATTGTATATTGTATTACCAATCTATTTATGTACATATAACATGTGGTTTAAATTTTAGAAAAAGGAAAAACTTCAATATCTAAAAATTAATTAAAAAATCAATAAAAACACAAGAATTATATTCAAATTTTAAGGGAGAAGTTATTACGAAGGAGGTCGTATGTTTGAAAATTCTCCATCTTTATTGCACCACTGGATATTTTCATATTTTCTTACTTAGGAGTAACACGTGGGACATGCATTATACAATCATCCATGACTTCTATCAATTTGAATAATTGCTCCTTAAAATGTAAAAAATTGTTTCTGTAGTAATAATCATTTGTTTATAGTTATTTCTATAAATGGATACAATTACCAAAATTAAAAATTGAATTATAGTACTAACTTGATGTTTACAAGGATTCATTAACTTGAAATCATAATTTTTTTTTTCATATTCTGGCAATAACTTTAAATTTTTTTCAATGACAAATGAAGTGTAAAAAGCGAGATATTATAATGTTATTTTTCATAGAAGAGATAATATTGAATGGTTAATAATATAATTACACTTGATCTTGTACTCATTGACGTTTGAAATATTAGGATTTATGAAATACATTGTTGATAATGAGCTTCCAAGATATGATTTTTATATATTATATTGATAAATATTATGAACATACATTTCATGACAACAAAAAGGAAATTTTCATATTTAAAAAAAATAAGAAGAAAAACTTGTTTTGGTACCATCTAGCTACCATTCCAGGAAAAACAATAATAATAGGTGGTGGTGTTACCCGTATATTTTTTTCTCTGTAGATAATAAAAAATACATATTAGATAACTATGATTTTTTAATAAAGAAACTATGTTTTAAAATTAAAATTTAGTTCTCCATTTATGTATAATTTTTAATTGATTAATTTATTTTCTGAAATTTATTTAATATTGATAGAAAATAATTAGATAATTATTAATTCTTTATCTAAGTACAAGTCTAAGTATATATCTATCTACATTGTACATCTATTAAAATTAAAAGTCACTTTACATGTATCTATATATTTTTATTTTAATTGGATAGTTTATTTTGGAAATTCAATAAATATTAATATTAATATATATATATATATAAATTAATAGATAACTAGATAAATATTATTAGTATTAGTTTCTAATTACAATTTTAATTATACATCTATCTATGTATAATTAAAGGTTATTATTTAAAATCAATTCCAAGTATCTAATACTTTAATAATAAAAATTACCAAGTTTTATCTCAACTATTATCTTTGGTTGAGTTTCAACATATGGTAGTTCCTCTACTTTGGGGGTTGTTTTAATAAAGAAACTTGATTACAATTTTATATTAATAGTTCTGAAAATCAAACCGGACCGGTTTATATATAATATAGATAGATATATATTATATTATATATCTTTTTAATTCAATGGTTCTAAAGATAAATTAGGCAACGATCAATTTTTTAATTACAAAATTTTGACCTATTTTAACTAGGAATTCCTTGTTCTTAAAAATTAGTTTTAATTATTTTTTATAGAAAAAATTTTAATTACAATAAGAATTCTCCAATCTTTATCCCCTGAAAATGGGATAAATCATCATTTATACCTCAAATTTTAAGGGTTTTCACAATAACACTCTAAAATCAACTTAATGCCTCAGGCACATTAATTTCATTTTTTTTGTCAAAATTATACCCTGATTTGATTTTGGTCAAAATTAGACATTAAAATATTATTATCTGTGGGATCCACTTTAGGTCTATTGAGTTCACATAACCATTCCTTGGTTAAGTGAAACGAACCGTTTTGTCATGAAGAACAAAACAATCATCGATTTGAACTCAACTCCACCCAACATTCTCTGCCCCTCCTTCATCGATTTCCTCTCAACTCCACCGCACTGAGTTGCCAAACCTCCAGTTCCATCACCACCGCCGCCACTTCCACCTCCACCTCCACCTCCACCTCCACCTCCATTACATGTAACAGATTAGAACTCAACTTCACCAACTCTATTTCTCCAAACCTCCAGTTCCACCGTGATGAATAAATCCAATTTGCATCCGACTCTTTTATTCTCCGATGAATCCTTGTAGATCTCAAGTCGTTCATCAAGATGGGGAATCCGATGGCAACGTTGGGGGTAGGGGTGGCCGAATTCTCTTCACATAAATTTTATTTTGTTTATTTTTTGGGTTAGAAAAAGGACTGGTGGTGTGCAAGAAAAAAGCATACGTACTATCTTACGGTAGCGGCGGCACTGGTCAGATTCTCCTCAAGTAAGTTTTGTTTTATTTTTTATTTTATTGGTTAGAAAAAGAAAAAAGATCTATGATGGGGATGCAATCGGCGTTTGAATATGGAAGGTTGTAAAACATTGTGTTCTTCGTATTGATTACTGTGGGAAAATTTGATATTGACGTGATATCGTAATTTTTACCTTAAATCAAATTTCTCAATAGATCAAGATCTGTCAATGCACTGTCATTCTAAATTTTCTCGTTATCCAAACATGCCCAAATGGATTTTCTCGTACCCGGTTCAAGTAACAGCTCAAAATGCAATAAAGTTATGAAATTTTTTCAAAATATTCAGAAATTGATGATATACAAAAGCCAAAAAGAGAAAATGAAAGACAGGAAAAATCAAGATTACAACTTTTGCAAGCTAGTGCAAATGATTTTTTTTCTCTTTATTTTGCTTGCTAGTTATCTTGATAATAATTTCTCTCTCTTTGATTCTGTGTTTTTATGTCTTATGAGGTAGAAAGAGGAAGCCAGTGTGATTGGGTTGCTTTGGCTTTAAATTGAAACAATAAACTTTGTGCCTTTTGGGATTTTCTTTTAAATTGATTCGTAGAGTTGAGGTACTGTTAGGCGTCACCACGATTTCAGTTCTAAAACCTGTGGTTTTGATATAAAAAAAAAGATAAAATCAAAATTGAACCGCTTTTAAACGGTTTTAAAATTCAGTCCCGATTTGGAACTAAATTTAGAATTTTTTTAAATTTTTTAGTATTTTTAATTAAATAAAAAAATTAATAACAAATAATAATATTAAAGTAAAAAAAAGACTAAAAGAGTGAATTAATAGTTTTAAAATTTATTAAAAAATTTTTACACAAAATATAAATTTAAAATTCCTTACTAGTGTTTAATTTTTATAATTTTAAATTAAGAGACATGTTGAAAAATGGACTTGTACTCAATTTATATATATTTTTCAAATTATATTCACTATATATTCTTTTAATTAAAATATAGAGAAATCGCAGTCCACATAATTTATTTATATTTATTTGAGAAAAAATAAAATAATTCATTTATATTAATCATTGTTATTATCAAATGGTTTTGTTGATGATGCATCTCTGCTCATATCGTATAAAATTTGAATTAAAAATATTTAAATAAGAAATTTTTTTTTTTTCGTTTTCAATTTATAATTTATAATTTATATTTATATTAGTAAATTTTAAGATAATGATAAAGTTACTGTATTTAATGATAAAATAAAATTAATTTAACAATTAAAAATTACGTGTGAAGTGTAATATTTTGTTTTTTCAATAGTTCCGAACCGAAGTTACCAATTTCAAATCAAAACCACTTATTTTAAATTGATTCGGTTGCAGTTTGAAACTTTGAGCCTTTGATCGCGCTGTTCGATTTTGATTTTGACCGGTTCAATTTCGGTTTGAAACCGTACCATGGTCACGGCTACGTAATGGGTTTATTTACCATTTTGTGTTCATGGTGTTACTGTTTGATTTAGAAATTAGAGTTTTTTGTGTGCTTTGATCGTCTATGTTACTAACTGTTTTTGTTGGAAAGGTGAGGTAATGGAGGACGACAGGGGTTAAGAAAAGAAAGATCGATGAGAGAGAAGGAGCCAACCCTAAGTAAAACACTCCGTTTTACTTAACCCATGGTGTGGTTAATTCAACCCAAATAGTTACTATGGGTCCCATAATAATATTATTTTATTGTTTAATTTTGACACAATTAAAATTAGTGTACAATTTTCACGAAAGTTTGCAATTGAAGTTTATTTTAATATTTCGTGAATAACTTTTAGTAAAATAAACAATTCATAATATTATACTTTATAATAAATAAAAAATATATATAAAAATTAAATTACTACCCAAAAAGAGTAAAAATCAAGTACAAACACGAGTATATATAACACGTACAAACACCGTACCTTTTCTTTGAAATAACTTTTATTTATCTTTAAGACCACATATATATTTTAAATTTATTCTTTATTCAGAAAAATCATATTCAATATTAAAAATGAGATTATGAATTACTCTATAATTATATAACATTAAAACTAATTTCACTTCAAAAATTAGCTGTAAATACCATAAAATTAGGACTTAACAAAATAAATAATAACAAATAGAAAAATGCATTGATGTCTCTTTAAATCTCAAAAATAATAATAACAAATGAATATAACTTGCTTGCTTCAAAGGAAGAAAGTCATTTAAATATTTTTAAATCGATGGTTTGTATTCAAAGTGTCAAATTTAATGATAAATATACATTTCTTTATAGGTAAAGAAATTTTATTTCTATACAGAAGTTTTGGCCAAAATGCAAATTATCTGATACTAGTTTTTCATAAATATACTGAAAACGAGTGCAATGAGAGGCTACTATTTTTTCTTTTCTTTATAAATTTTTAGATTTTTTCTTTTTTTTCTTTATTTATTTATATATTTCTAAAAATTCTTTTCTCAACATATAAACCATTTTGAAACTATTAAATTTTTAAAATTTAAATATATCTGTATCCATTTATAAATACCTATTTAATAATTTTCTTTGGCAATGGCTTTTTTGTTGCCTCCTTCAATTATTTTGTTTTCAATTCTTTGTGTTTTGACGGCGATGTGTTTATTTTTTTATTTTTGATATATATGTTATTGTTGTTTTTAGATTTCAAATAGTAGAAGCATGACAATATTAACTCTTTTATATAGATATATCATCATTTTTTTGACAGAGGTAATTAACTCTCTCTAATCTCTTTTTTTATTTTTTTTTCTTTTTCTATTTATGGAATGAGCTTTTTATGGATTTATCTATTTTTTATTTATTCGCAGATTATGTTTTTCTGTGTTTAAAAATCTAATAGGAGGACATACATACTCAACATTAATTATTTATTTTGCATATTTTCATAAAATCATATTTTATTTTCTTATTTTTTATATTTTTGAGTATAGTATTTTTAAATATTTTGATATTTTAGTTATCATTTATAAATCTCATATGATTATTATTTATTATTTAGAAATATAAGCATTCTTTCATTTTAAAAAAAGAACTTACTGGAAATTTATTTTTTTACTATTTAACTAGATATTTTGAATATATATATATATATATATATATATAACCTAAAATTTTAAAAATTTCAAATCAAATTTTTTAAATAAAAATATAAATATAAATAGCTAAGTCTTTGTTTTGTATAAAGCTTTCAATTTTTAATCTATTTAAGTTTTATATATTAAATTAAACTAAAATTACTTTTTATTTGGAATTATTATATATTAATATTTAAATTTTAAATTTTTATATTTATAATATATTAAATAGATTTTAATAATATATTAAATATAATTTATAAAATTATAATTTACAATAATAAAACAACTTGCGCGCGTCTTCAACTAATTAGATTTAAAACGACTCAAATGAATTACCACTGCAAAACAAGTTATGTGTTAGATTGAGAACATATAATATTTTCTTTTTTTTAAGAACCGTGTAAATTTAATAAAACATATTATTTGATTTTTTCGAAAAACTTAAAAATACGAGGATGTGTCCAAATGAAATATTATTTAATTATAGTTAATATAATCTTTTATTATGTAATTAAGCTAAATTATTAATTAACTTTTATTTATTTTAAGTATTAAATTATGTTAAATTATATCTCTTTAAAATGTATTAAATTATTTAATTAAAATCCACTTAAATGGTTCCTTATCAAATTTTTAATTATAGATAATACTGTAGAATTTTTTTATATTAAATTCACTTTCAAAGATTAGTTAACGTTTATTTATTTTTTAAAAAAATATTTAGTTATTCTAAAATATAAAGTTATACAAATTCAAATATATAATATGTTATCACTAAAATTTTAAATAAATTTAATTTCAAACTCAAAACATAGGTTTAAAGAATCTATGAAAAATAATAATCACTACATTACAACTTTATATAATGAATCTTATAAATCATATTTCAATGTTTTTATCTATGAAATCTTCAAAAATATTAAAAAAAAATAATTTTTAATTTAAAAAAATTATTAAAACAAAAAATTTAAAGAGAGAAGGAAAATGACTAAATAAGAAAAGAATGTACAATGCTTAATATAATTTATTAAATTTGGTTTACATGTACATGCATCATTACTAGAAAATTTGCTACTGGTTTATATGAACGCTAGCAAATTCCCGCTATGTATAGTTAAAAAAAATGGAGTAAAAAATTGAAGGAATATATATATATAGTTTATAAATTCTTAAATGAAATTTCTTTTGTTACACTATTAAAAGATATTATTAAAATACATCACTAATAAAAAAAAATATACCCATTATCTTTAATTATTAGACTAAAATAATTAACTCACTATAAAATCCATGAATAAGTAATTTTTTTTAAATAACTAAAAGTTGTATAAATCATCAACTCATCATGCTATTGACTATTGATTCTCTAAAACTATAGTTAATGTAATACCCTAATTTTTAAATAAAGTATTATATTCTAAATATTGTGTGAATTAAGTAAATAAATAATAAAGGAATATTTTACAAAATATGAAACCTATTTAAAACATTATTGAAATGCAAGAAAATAAAATTTGTAAGGAATATGAGAGATCCTAAAACTATTAGATGTGTAATAATATAAATGCATATATACATATATCTTAATATGAAAATTCAATAATTTAAAGAATAAAACTTGTAAGGAATATGAGAGATCCTAAAACTATTAGATGTGTAATAATATAAATGCATATATACATATATCTTAATATGAAAATTCAATAATTTAAAGAATAAAACTCTAAATCAAATAAGTTTAAGTAATAAAAATATGAAATGATAAAAAATGGCACCTAGACTACTACTTAATCAAAGTGACTAAATGGGATAAACGGAAAATTTTATTCATACAAGTGATAGCTTAATATTTACACAACATATTACATAATTCATCGTTCTAAATTATGAAAATAAGTATACTGAAGAAGTAATTGTCTTGTCATCTGTTCATATTTTCATTTCAGACATAGTTTTTCCATTTCATTTTCTTTTTTCCATTATTTGATAGAAGATAGCAAATAATTCAATCTCTAATTAGTGAAATGGAGATATGTGTATTTAAGAAGAGATTATATTTTCATTGATTCACACCTCCATTCAAATTTAATTTTCTCCCTTTCACACTAATTTCTTCCTTTCACACTTTTCTTTCAATCAATCTAACAATTATTAGAAATCAATCATCACAAAATACCAAGTGACTCATCATCTAAATTAAGAAAAAGGGAAGACAAGTGTATTAAAGAAAATACCACAATTTCTTTATTTCACATCTTCATTTCACACTGAGTGTTCCCATTTCATTTATTTCTCTATAAATACTCTGCTTCCCTAGGATCATTTACCACAAAATATTAGAAATATATAAGTGTTCTAAGGAGGGATTAAGCCAATAAGTGATAGGAATGAAGAGAAAATCATAAGGAAGCAAAGAAAGGTATGAAATCTAAAAATTCTGTCTAAGATTTTAAATTATATTTTCTAAGTCTTAATCTTTATCTTGATTAATTAAATTTTATAATTTATCTTTATAATCTACTAAGTAACCATTCAATATAGAGAAATTATTTTGGATAGAAATTAATTAAACATGTAAAAGCTAGAAAAATTTTATTATTTTCCAAACTGTCTTAATGAGACTACTTAAATTCAGCTACTATGTTTTGTTCAAATAAATATGTAAATGAATTTTGCAAAATTATGAAATTTTGCAAAAAGATAGGCTAAGATGTTAGTAAGGTTGAGTTAGAAGAAAAAGTTTAAATAATGAAGAAAATTGAAAATATTAATAAAATGAAGAAGACTACTCAGTATTTTAAAGCTGAAAATTTTGGTTCAGTAATTAATTTATTTAAATAGGTTAATGAACTCCAAAATTCATGAAATTTAATGTGGGAGTACTTTGAGATGTTAAGAACTACCTGATAAAATTTCAAAATAACTGGATCTGAAAAGATAAATATTTAATTAAATAAACACATACTGCTCATGCGCAGAAAATTCTATTTTTCATTAGATTTGCACTAAATTGAGAATATTAAAATATGAGTGAATTATCTATGAATATGAGTATATAGTAAACAAACATAAAGCTTAATATATATAATTTCTATCTCTAAAAATTCATATTTTAAATTTAATAAATAAAAATATTAAGAAACTTTGAATGTCAATAAAGAACTAGAAGCAAATTAAAAGTGAAATATATATTTAAATGTGAATATAGGTCGAGGATTACTAAGGAATCATTTTGAAATATTAAGTGATAAAGAGGAATCAAATTCTCATTTTCAAGGCGAGTTATAGTGTCTAACCTTCCTCATTGTATTGAAACTTTTGATCAATTACATACCATTGCTAGTATTGAAACCATTTTATTGCAATATTGAAATTATGAATTCTGAAACCTATGTGGCCTCTATGCCTATTTTGATTGTACCAAGCCATTTGATTAGCCAATATGACATAATCCCAGTCTTGATGGGGGTTATACCATCAGGCTATGTGCACATAGAAATTTGTGATAAAAAAGAGAAGTTACTACCCTAATATGTGAAATGTGTAATAGCATTGAATATACATAGTGATATGTTTTATTCAGTGTTATATATGTGATTATCTGTCATATTAGTGATATCTCATTTGTGATATTGATCCGAATATTGTGAATCCCTATTGATATTTCATTTGTGATATTGATCTGATTACTATGAAACCCTTTTGATATCTCATTTGTGATATT
>CANUEX010153768.1:0-18077 GCA_948099535.1 Jatropha multifida | reverse complement strand
CTATTCATTAAATGTCTTAATTCTCCAAAAATATTCATGAAATATTTTTTACCCACCTAAATCATACAAACATGCTCCAAAAATATTAAATAACATATTAGACATGCATAGTAATTTTTTCGGACCGAAATAATACCAAGTTTCGGACTGACGGTACTATTCATAAACCGATAAATCACTATTATCGACATTGTAAAAGACCCTAAAAAAATAGACTGTTACAATTCTCCCCCTTTAAAAGAAATTCGTCCTCAAATTTTACCTGATATAAATAACTGAGGATGCTTCTGTCGCATAAGGTCTTCTCTTTCCCATGTAGCTTCCTTCGTCTTATGATTCCTCCATAGAACCTTCACTAGAGGTATTCTCTTATTCCTTAATTCCTTAATCTCCCTAGCAAGTATCCTTATGGGTTCTTCCTCATACATCAAATCTGGCTCAATGGTAATGGATTCAGCTAAAATAACATGTGAAGGGTTTGATCTATATCTCCATAGCATGGATACATGGAAAACATTATGTATCCAATCCAGGTCTGGTGGTAAAGCTAGTGTACAGGCTAAGGGTCCCACACGCTCTAGGATCTTGTATGGACCTATAAACCTAGGACTAAGCTTACCCTTGTTACCGAATATCAAAACTTTCTTCCATGGAGACACCTTTAAGAACACCCTATCACCCACTGAATACTCAATGTCCTTCCTCTTAAGATTTGCATAGGACTTCTAACGATCTGAAGCCGCTTTCAGCCTTTCCCAAATGACTCTAACCTTATCCTCTATATCACGGATCAAATCTGGACCTACTAACTTACCCTCACTAAGCTCCGTCCAGCATAGAGGTGTCCTACACCTCCTTCCATATAAAGCCTCAAATGGAGCCACTTGAATACTCGACTGGTAACTTTTATTATAGGCAAACTCAGCCAGTTGAATATACTTCTCCCAAATGCCCTCAAACTCAATCACACAAGACCTCAACATATCCTCAAGAATCTAAATCACCCGCTTTGACTGACCATCTATTTGCGGATGGAAGGCTGTGTTGAAATGCAGTCTAGTACCCAAGGCCTCATGTAACTTCTTCTAGAACCTCGAACTAAACCTCAGATCTCTATTACAGATAATGGAAGAAGGAACTCCATGAAGTCTCGCAATCTCCTCAATGTAGAGCTCTGCGTACTGCTCCATGGTGTAGTCAGTCCTGACAGGAAGAAAATGCGTGCTGACTTAGTCAATCTATTGACTAAAACCCAAATAGCATCTTTCTTTCTAGGTGTAGTAGGCAATCCAACCACGAAATCCATGGTGATCCTATCCCATTTCCACTCCAAAATAGAGATAGGGTGTAGCAAACCCAGTGGGACTTGATGCTCTGCTTTAACCTACTGACAGATCAAGCATCTCGACACAAAATCCGCAATGTCCCCCTTTATAGTCGGCCACCAATACTGCATCCTCAAATCCTGATACATCTTATTACTACTTGGATGCATAGAATACGAACTACTATGGGCCTCCTCCAAGATGCTCCTCCTCAGCTTCGAAATCTTAGGCACACAGATCCGATCCCCAAAGTACAAGTAGTCATCTCTAATCTCAAATCACTTCTTCTTACCCTCTCTGACTAAGCCTTTCCACAAGGCAATAGTCTTATCACCCTGCTATGCCTCTCTAATCTGCTGAAGTAGGCTAGGTCTCACCATAAGCTCTGCTACAAGAGCACCATCTCTAGCCATAGATAAGCGTGTGTTCATAGCATGAAGAGCAACCAATGCCTTTTTACTAAGTGCATCAGCAATCGCATTCGCTTTACCCGGGTGGTAATCAATGGTGAAATCATAGTCCTTAAGTAACTCTAACCATCTACGCTGCTTCAGGTTAAGCTCTCTCTGCATAAGTAAATACTTAAGGCTCTTGTGGTCCGTGTACAAGTGGCATCTCTCACCATACAGGTAATGCCTCCAAATCTTCAAAGCGAACACAATCGCTACTAACTCCAAATCATGGGTAGGGTAGTTCTTCTCATGTGGCTTAAGCTGTCGAGAAGCATAAGCAACTACCTTGCCCTCCTGCATAAGCACACAACCCAGACCAATATGCGAAGCATCACTATAAAAGTCATATGGTCTGCCTAGAGTTGGCTATGTCAAAACTGGAGCCTCAGTAACCATCACCTTAAGCCTCTCAAAACTACTCTGACATCTATCAGACCACTCAAAATGGACATCCTTATGGAGAAGTCTAGTCAAAGGGGCGGCAATAAGGGAAAACCCCTTGACAAACCTCCTGTAATTTCTAGCTAAACCTAAGAAATTGCGGATCTCTGTGACATTCTTAGGTGGCTTCCAATCAAGCATTGTCTCTATCTTCTTCGGATCTACTCGAATACCCACTATAAAGACAATATGCCCTAAAAAGGCAATCTCAGTCAACCAAAACTCACACTTACTGAACTTAGCATACAGCCGTCGATCTCTCAAAGTCTACAAAACTGTCCATAGGTGGTGATCATGATCCTCTCCAGTCGGAGAGTACACCAAAATATCATCAATAAAGACCACTATGAACTGATCCAGGTAAGGATGGAAGATCCAGTTCATCAAATCCATAAACACTATTGGGGCATTAGTCAACCCAAATGGCATCTCCAAAAACTCATAATGGCCATATCGGCTCCTAAAAGCAGTCTTAGGCACATTTGACTCTCTAACACACAACTGATAATATCCTGACCTCAAGTCAATCTTTAAGAACACAATGGCCCCTCTCAACTGATCAAATAAATCGTCTACCTGAGGCAATGGATAATGATTCTTCACTGTCACCTTATTAAGCTGCTTATAGTCGATACATAATCTCAAAGGACTATCCTTCTTCACAAACAACATTGGAGCGCCCTAAGGGGATTCACTAGGCCGAATAAAACCCTTGTCAAGCAAATCCGAAATCTGGATCTTCAACTCTCTCAACTCAGTAGGACCCATCCGATATGGAGTAATGGATATCAGTGCGGTACCCGACATAACCTCAATGCTAAACTCGACCTCTCTCACAGGTGTTAAACTAGGTAACTTCCTCTGGAAACACATCTGGGAAGTCACATACCATCAGAATCTCATTTGCACTGGGAGATCTCTACTCAGGCTCAAGTACACAAGCTAAAAATGCCTCGCAGCCAAGCTGTATCATCTTCCTAGCAGTACTGGCTGAAATAACATTAGAGAGGTAATCCATCCTCTCCCCCACAACTATAATCTCCTCTCCAGACGGGGTCTGAAGTGTGATCCTCTTATGTCTACAATCCACAATCACCCCATAGCGAGACAACCAATCCATACCCAAAATCACGTCATATTCCAAAAAAGGCAACTCTATCAAATATCCTGGGAATACATACCCATGAATGACTATAGTGCAATCACTAAACACACGGTCAACTACAAAACTCTGAACCAAAGGACTAATAACCTCTACGTTGTGCTCTAGGGTGTCAGCATGCATATTACCCAGTTTATCCTCATGTATGCATATATATGAATGTGTGGAGCCCTGATCAATCAAAACAAGTACAAAAGTGTCAAAGATGGAGAAAGTACCTGCAATGATGTCCAGAGCATCCTGCTCCTCCTTAGTCCTGATAGCATAGGCCCTTGCCAGCACTCTAACCTCTGATCTATCCACTAACTCTAAAATTGGCCTCTGACTCCTAGTGCCACTCACAACACCCCGACCTCTACCTCTGCCTCTCTGAACATAGGGAGCTAGCCTCCCAGCCTAGCGAGCTAAGCTAGTCACTGTCAATGGGCAATCCCTGATCATATGCTCCATAGATCCACATCTGAAACACCTACTCGTGAATCTCATACACACTCCTGTTTGCCTCCTACCATACTAAGTACATAACGATATATCTACCCAGACATTACCTTTGCCACTAGCAATGGATGTGGCCTGTGGAGCTAGTCTAACATAGGTACTCTGGCCAAATCTCTATTCCCGTCTAGGACCAGACTGTGGTGAACCTCTAAACCTCTTACCACTCGACTGAACCCTAAATGTCTATCTAGATGTGGCACCATGAAACCTCTTATACTGGCTGCCCTACTGGGTCCTCTAACCTCTAACTTGTCTCTCTAGAAAGATCGACTCAAGCTCTAAAGCAGCCTTCACCAATGAAGCTAATGTGGTGTGAGGCTGGGATGTCAAGTGCATCCTATACTCATTATGTAGCCCCTTCCTAAACTGTTTACATCTATCCGCCTTAGAAGTGATCAACTTAGAAGCATACCTACTCAACCGTAGCAACTCCCGCTCATACTCAAAAATAGTCATCAAACCCTATCTAAGCTCGAGGAACTCTGTTATCCTTTGGTCCACATAGAGCTCCCCTAGATATTTCTCCCAGAACTCAGACAAAAAGAAATCCCATGTCACATTCTCTGCTCTAGCTATCTTCACTACTGATTCCGACCATAAGTAGGCCTCTTCCTTCAGCAGGGAAGTAGCACAAATCTGTAACAGCTTGTTTTTCAATGTCGTTAATAGTGATTTACCAGTCTGTGAATAGTACCATGGATCTAGGACTTGGTATTATTTCAGTTCGAAAAAATTATTATGTGTGTGTAATATGTTAATTAATATTTTTGGAGCATGTTTGTATGATTTAGGTGGGTAGGGAATATTTCATGAATATTTTTGGAGAATTGCGTCAACTAAATAATATTATTTTTAGTGTGGTATATTAAGGAATAATTGAGGAATTATTTTTGTGGAGTTAATTTAATTAATTTATGGAGTTAAATAATATTTGAAGGAGAATTATTTAAGGAATATTTAAAGCCACTGGATGAGATTACCTAGGACTTGATCATAGCCCTTGATTTAGCATAAAATTTTGAAGCAAAGTTTGACTTTGCTACTTCAGTTATCAACACATTCTCTCTCCTCACTTCTTCTTCTCCATGCCATTTTCATCTCCTTCTTCCTCCTCCATTTCTTTCATCTTTCTACCACAAATCACCACTAAACAACCTAATTAAACTAAAGAATTGTGATAAAACCTTAAGAACTAAGTAGTAGGAGTTAAAATTTGGAGTTCCTAAGCTAGAGAATTGAAGTTGCCATTGAAGAGGTAAGTTGTGATTTTTGGGTTTTGTGATTTTCTAAGTAGAATTTAAGGTTTAGGCATGGAATTAATGCATTAAGTCATGCTCCTTTCTTTTCTTGTGTTAATTTTTTATTTTCTTTGTGTTGCAAGTAAATTTTTAGGGGAAACCCTTGCGAAATTTTCGTAGAAATTTTCTTAAACTTTGGCTTTTTTAAATTTTTAATTACTTGCCACCTTATGAAAATCTAACCACTTCTAATATGTGACCTAGAGTTAGTAAGTGACGTAAGACGGTGCTCCGACACCGAATGTGGCATCTGCCGTCTGGTTCTCTGGGATTGGACAACAAGTGTTACATTTAGTGGTATCGGAGCATAGGTTTAGCCAATTTTAGGATTTATGATTTGGTGAGAGAGTTATTTGATTTGGAGTAATTATATAAGTGATTTAAGTTAAATACATGCCATATTAGTCTGTTTTGGGAACTTTTCTCTTATGCGAGTCTATTGGTCTTTGTAGGTGTTCAGTATGTCACAGCATCTGTCTGATGAGGAGGTGGACAATTATGCCCCTCCTGACGGTGTTATGTTAGAGGTGGTTATGCCAGCTGGTGGTGCCGCTGGCAGTGTATTGGGTTCAGATGCAGAGCGCGCCTCAGCTGCGAGGCCTAACCAGGGTGATCTTGTCCAGCAATTGGTAGCTGCATCAAGGCAGGTTGCGGGAGCAATTCCCCAGGCTCTAGCCACACCAGCCCCTATTCCAATTCGTCCCCTTATTGAGAGGTTAAGGAGGTATGGTGCTGTTGACTTTATAGGTCAGAAGGATGATGATCCTTCTGTAGTAGATTTTTGGCTCTGAGCTATAGAGAGGATTTTGGAGCAGATATAGTGTACTCCTCAAGTTAGTTTTACTTGCGCTACTTCCTTACTGAAGGAGGAGGCTTATTTATGGTGAGAGGCTGTGGTTAAGGTAGCGAGAGCCGAGGATGTGATGTGGGATTTCTTTCTCTCTGAGTTTTGGGAGAAGTATGTGGGGGAGTTATATATGGATCAGAGGATAGCAGAGCTTTTAGAGCTCAGGCAGGGTTGGATGACCATTTCAGAGTATAAGCAGGAGTCTCTGTGGTTAAGTAGGTATGCCGCTAAGTTGATCCCTACTAAGCCAGATAGGTGTAAGCGGTTTAGGAAGGGATTGGATGAGTATAGGATGCATTTGACATCCCAGCCTCACACCACATTAGCTTCTTTAGTGAAGGATGCTTCTGAGTTAGAGATTATTTGGATGGAGAGAGAGACTAGAGTGTAGAGGACCCAGCAGGTAAGTCAGCATAAGAGGTTCAAGAGTGCTACGTCTGGACAGACTTCTGGGGCTCAGTCTTCTAGTAAGAGGTTTAGAGGTGGACCATAGATGGGGGTCAAACCAGGTCAGAGAGTTGGTTGGGGCACATTTACGAGATCAGCTCCTCAGGCTACATCTGTTGCTAGTGGCAGAGGTGCTACATGGTCAAGTTTAACGGCTTGCACTTAGTGTGGCAGGAGACACGTTGGGGTATGTTGGGGAGCTTCGAGAGCTTATTTCAGATGTGGATCCACTGAGCATATGGTCAGGGATTGTCCTTTGGTAGCTACTAGTTTCGCTCAGAAGGTCGGGAGGCCAGCTCCCTATGCTCAGAGAGGCAGAGGTAGAGGCCATGGTAGGGCATATGCTACTGGGAGTCAGAGGCCAGTATATGAGACAGTTGATAGGCTAGAGGTTAGAGCACCAGCGAGGGCCTATGCTATCAGGACCAGGGAGGAGTAGGATGCTCTGGATGTCATAACAGGTACCTTTTCCATCTTTGATAGTCTTATACTTGTTCCAATTGATCCGGGCTCCACACATTCATATGTATGCATACATGTGGGTAAACTGGGTAGTATGCATGCTGACACACTAGAGCACAGTGTTGAGGTCACTAGTCCATTGGGGCAGAGTGTAGTGGTTGACCGGGTGTATAGAGATTGCCCTTTAGTCATTCATGGACATGTATTTTTGGGTGATTTGATAGAGTTTCCTTTTTGGCAATACGAGGTGATTTTGGGTATGGATTGGCTGTCTAGACATGGAGTGATTGTGGATTGTAGGCATAAGAGGATTACACTTTAGACTCCATCTGGAGAGGAGATTGTTGTTGTGGGTGAGAGGAAGGATTACCTCTCTACTGTTATTTCAGCTAGTACTGCTAGGAGGATGATACAGCGTGGCTGTGAGGCATTCCTAGCCTGTGTATTTGAGCTCGAATAGAGATCTCCTAGTGTTCATGAGATTTCGATGGTTTGTGATTTCCCAAATGTGTTTCCGGAGGATTTGCCTAGTTTACCTCCCATGAGAGAGGTTGAGTTCAGTATTGAGGTTATGCTGGGTACCGCGTCGATATCCATTACTTCATATCGGATGGCTCCGAATGAGTTGAAAGAGTTGAAGATCCAACTTCAGGATTTGCTTGATAAGGGCTTTATACGACCTAGTGTATCCCCTTGGGGCACTTCGGTCTTGTTTGTGAAGAAGAAGGATGGTACCTTGAGATTATGTATCGATTATAAGCAGCTTAATAAGGTGACAGTGAAGAATCGTTATCCATTGCCTTGGATAGTTGATTTGTTTGACCAGTTGAGAGGAGCCACTATGTTTTTGAAGATTGATTTAAGGTCGGGGTATCATCAGTTGGGCATTAGAGAGTTGGATGTGCCTAAGACTGCTTTTAGGACTCGATATGGCCACTATGAGTTTTTAGTGGTGCCATTTCGATTGGCTAATGCTCTAGCAGTGTTTATGGATTTGATGAACCGGGTCTTTCATTCTTATTTGGATCAGTTCATAGTGGTTTTCATTGATGATATTTTGGTGTACTCTCCGTCTAAAGAGGATCATGATCACCACCTATAGACAGTTCTGCAAACTTTGAGAGATCAGCAATTGTACGGTAAGCTCATAAGTGTGAATTTTGGTTGATGGAGATTGCCTTCTTAAGGGATATTGTTTTGGCCGAGGGTATTCGGGTGGACCCCAAGAAGATTGAGGCAGCACTTGATTGGAAGCCACCTAAGAAAGTCACTGAGATCTGCAGTTTCTTAGGTTTGGCTGGTTATTACAGGAGGTTTGTCAAGGGGTTTTCTCTTATTGCAGCCCCTTTGACTAGACTTCCCCGTAAGGATGTTTGTTTTGAGTGGACTGATAGGTGCTAGAGTAGTTTTGAGAGGCTTAAGGCGATGCTTACTGAGGCTCCAGTTTTGACACAACCAACTCTAGGCAGACCATATGATGTTTATAGTGATGCTTCGCATAATGGTCTGGGTTGTGCGCTGATGCAGGAGGGTAAGGTAGTTGCATATGCTTCTCGACAGCTTAAGCCACATAAGAAGAACTACCCTACCCATGATTTGGAGTTAGCAGCCATTGTATTTGCTTTGAAGATTTGGAGGCATTACCTGTATGGTGAGAGATGCCGGTTGTATACGGATCATAAGAGCCTTAAGTATCTGCTTAGGCAAAGAGAGCTCAACCTGAGGCAGCATAGATGGTTAGAACTACTTAAGGACTATGACTTCACCATTGATTGTGATCCGGGTAGAGCTAATGTAGTTGCAGATGCTTTGAGCAGGAAGTGCTTGGTTGCCCTTCGTGCGATGAACGTTCAGTATCAGTGGCTAGAGATGGAGCTCTTATAGCAGAGCTTATGCTGAGACCTAGCCTACTTCAGCAGATCAGAGATGCACAGCAGGGTGATGAGACTATTGCCAAGTGGAAAGGTTTAGTCAGAGAGGGTAAGAAGAAGAGGTTTGAGATTAGAGATGACTACTTTACTTTGGAGATCAGATTTGTGTGCCTAAGATTCTAGATTTGAGGAGTATCTTAGAGGAAGCCCATAGTAGTTTGTATTCCATGCATCTAGGAAGTAATAAGATGTACCAAGATCTGAGGGTACAGTATTGGTGGCCGGCTATAAAGAGGGACATTGCAGGTTTTGTATCGAGATGCTTGACCTGTCAGCAGGTTAAGGTAGAGCATCAGGTCCCATCGGGTTTGCTACAACCTATCTCTATTCTTGAGCGGAAATGGGATAGGATTACCATGGATTTCGTGGTTGGTTTGCATACTACACCCAGGAAGAAAGATGATATTTGGGTCGCAGTTGATAGATTAACTAAGTCAGCGCATTTTCTTCCTATTAGGACTGACTACACCTTGGAACAGTACGCGGAGCTCTACATTAATGAGATTGTGAGACTGCATGGATTTCCTTCCTCCATTATTTCTGATAGAGATCCGAGGTTTACTTCAAGGTTCTAGAAGAAGTTACATGAGGCACTGGGTACTAGACTGCATTTCAGCACAGCCTTCCATCCGCAGACAGATGCTCAGTCAGAGCGGGTGATTCAGATACTTGAGGATATGTTGAGGGCTTGTGTGATAGAGTTTGAGGGCAATTAGGAGAAGTATATTCGACTAGCTGAGTTTGCCTATAACAACTATCAGTCGAGTATTCAGATGGCTCCATTTGAGGCGTTGTATGGTAGGAGGTGTAGGACACCTTTATGTTGGACGGAGCTTAGTGAGGGTAAGATAATGGGTCTAGAATCCAAGATGCAGAGAATAGGGTGAGGATCATAAGGGAAAGGTTGAAAGCGACTTCAGATCATAAGAAGTCGTACGTTGATCTTAAGTGGAAGGATATTGAGTATGTAGTGGGTGATAGTGTTTTTGAAGGTGTCTCCATGGAAGAAGGTTCTGAGATTTTGTAAGAAGGGTAAGCTTAGCCCTAGGTTCATAGGCCCATACGAGATCTTAGAGCGTGTGGGACCGTTGGCCTATAGACTAGCTTTACCACCAGACATGGATCGGATACATAATATCTTTCATGTATCTATGCTACGGAGATACAGATCGGATCCTTCACATGTGATTTTAGCTGAATCTGTCACCATCAAGCTAGATTTGACGTATGAGGAAGAACCTATAAGGATACTTGTTAGAAAGGTTAAGGAATTAAGGAATAAGAGAATACCTCTAGTAAAGGTCCTATGGAGGAACCATAAGACGGAGGAGGCTACTTGGGGGAGAGAAGATGATATGTGATAGCAACATTGTCAATTGTTCATATCAGGTAAATTCGAGGACGAATTTTCTTTTAAGGGGGGGGGGGGGAGAACTGTAACAACTTGTTTTTCAGTGTCGTTAATAGTGATTTATCGGTCTGTGAATAGTACCATCGATCTGGGACTTGGTATTATTTCGGTTTAGAAAAATTACTATGTGTGTGTAATATGTTAATTAATATTTTTGGAGCATATTTGCATGATTTAGGTGCGTAGGGAATGTTTCATGAATATTTTTGGAGAATTGCGGCAACTAATGAATATTATTTTTAGTGTGGTATATTAAGGAATAATTGAGGATTTATTTTTATGGAGTTAATTTAATTAATTTGTGGAGTTAAATAATATTTGAAGGAGAATTATTTAAGAAATATTTAGAGCAATTGGATGAGATTACCAAGAACTTGATCATAGCCCTTGATTTAGCATAAAATTTGGAAGCGAAGTTTGACTTTTCTACTTAAGTTATCAACACATTCTCTCTCCTCACTTCTTCCTCTCCACGCCATTTTCATCTCCTTCTTCCTCCTCCATTTCTTTCATCTTTCTACCACAAATCATCGCTATACAACCTAATTAAACTAAAGAATTGTGATAAAACCTTAAGAACTAAGTAGTAGGAGTTAAAATTTGAAGTTCCTAAGATAGAGAATTGAAGTTGCCATTGAAGAGGTAAGTTGTGATATTTGGGTTTTGTGATTTTCTAAGTAGAATTTAAGGTTTAGGCATGGAATTAATGCATTAAGTCATGCTCCTTTCTTTAACTATGTTAATTTTTGATTTTGATGAGAATTTTTCTTATTTGAAGAGGTTGGTGAACCTTCTCTCAAAGGAAAGGAAAAAGCTTAAGATAAGAGCTTTATAGGCTCCTTCAAGCTTCATTTTAAGGTTAGTGCACTACTAACTCTTTTCCCCTTTCATTTTCTTCAAGTTTCAAGTTTTAGATTTTTGAATGATATTTATGAAGAATGTGAATTGTGTTGGGGATGTTGGGGAATGAGAATTTAGATGTTTAAATGTGTTTTCCTTGATTAATAAGCATGGAAGAATGCTTAAAAGGGAAGGAAAGCACTTCCTTCCCCTTGAACAAAGAGAGGCCGAACCTCCTTAGGAGGAAGAGCCCTTAGTTTTATTTCATGTTTTGTGTTTCTTTGGGTTTTAATGTGATCTTGAATGGCCTTCTTCACAAGTAATGTGATTAATTTGGAAAGAAGTCCTTTCCTTTTGAATTGGAAGAAGAGGTCGAACCTAGTATGGGTGAAGGGCACTAAGATCCCTTTGATTTCTATGTTTGTTTATAACTTAAATAAGCTTGTTTTTAAGTAAATTGTTGGTGGTTAAAACTTCTCTTTTGAATTTTGATGTTTAAACATGCCAGTAAGATTTAAAGAAGGTTTTGAAATTATTAAAAGGATTTTAAGGTTAATTGTTTTGAGAAATGAATTTAATGATTTTGAGAAGTGATTTTAAGTTGATAATTAGTACTTTTAATGGAGGTATTATGAAAATGAGGTTTTTTTGAAACATGGGTTGATTTTGTTGGATTTTTATATTTTGTAAGTACAGGTATTTTGAAATAATAATTATTAATCTTAAAATGTTTTTGGATAAGGAATGGTGAATGAGAAATGAGATTATTTGTGGAAGAATGCATTTATTTTGGGCTCTACTATACATGATTGAAATGTGATATGATGAGATTTATTGCGATATGTGAGCATGCTTGGGTTATCAGCCCATTCTGTTTGGTGGAACTATGATCATATGCTAGGGTTATTAGCCCTTATAAATAGGTGAATGCGCTTATTATTGGTGGTAGTGCTTGCACAGACCACGGTGGTGCTTCTATAGGCCACGATTGTGTGATTGGTGAGTGGTGCTTTCATAGGCCACGGTGGCGCTTCCATAGGCCATGATTGTGTGATTGGTGGGTGGTGCTTTCATAGGTATCTCTTCTAGTGCCGAAAGGTGTCCTCCGCTCCTGACCTGCACATAATAAAAATCAACGCACTGAGTGGAAGACTCAGTGGTGCTAAATAATCAACAATTTAAAATAGCAAAACATAGCCCAAAAGTAAGTCTCGAAAATTCTTTAAAATCCTTAAATACATATAAATTCAATATCGAAATCATATCAATTAAATTTGAACACCATGAAAACCATAAAATAAAAAGAAAAAGATTATAATACACATGAGTCTTCATTCTTTATAATTTAATAAAATTTCATTCTTAATTAAGGCTCGTACTAAATAGAAAGAATGTAAGAAGATTCAATCGTGGCCTATGAAAGTGCCACCCCCATCACATAATCGTGGCCTATGGAAGCGCCACCCCATCATATAATCGTGGCCTGTGGAAGCGCCACCCCCATCATATAATCGTGGTCTGTGAAAGCACCACCGTGGCCTGTGGAAGCGCCACCCCCATCTCATAATCGTGGCCTATGGAAGGGCACCGTGGCTTATGGAAGTGCCACCTCCATCTCATAATCGTGGTCTGTGAAAGCACCACAGGCCACCCCCATCTCATAATAAGCGCGTTTGCTTATTCATAAGGGCTGATAACCCTAGAATATGATCATAGCACCACATATCGTAATACATCTCATCATACCACATTTCAGTCATATATAGTAGAGCCCAAAATAAATGCATTCTACCAAAAATAATCTCATTTCTCATTAACCATTTCTTATCCAAAAACATTTTAAAATTAACACTTATTACGTATACATAAATCCTTTGCAAAATATCTTATAACTTAACATATTTCTCACAAAATTTCATAAACTTATAACTTAATAAAATTATCACATTCTCCCTTTTTTATACTTGATAAAATTAATTCAAATAGACATATTCAAAATAAATATACTTAACATAGCATAAAAGTACTTAAATCAAGAAATTCCAACATTTTCATAAGCCTGACCTTTGCTGTGTTCTCAGGGTATAACTGAAGTTCTAGGATTTCAAATTGAGTGAAACTTAATTCCTTAGAAAGATAAGACATAATGCTACAAATTTCATGAAGGGACAATAGTCCAAATCGTTTTCTAAGAGAGTGAAAGAAACCCAAGAACACAGACCAACAATCCAAACACGATTCAGCACAACCAGTTTTGGTATAAAGATCATAAGTTGAACTATAGGTATTCAAATTAGACACAAGAGGATGATTTAGAAAGCTACAAAGTAGAAATACAAATTTTATGAAGAAAATAAGATATTATCTTATCATTTTAGTGGCAAAAGGGACAATCAATTCAGATTTACAAGTGAGACACCATAACAGAACTAGTTTTGGTATTTAAATCATAAGTTGAGATAAAAGTATTGGAATTAAACTTAAGAGGATGTTTTGGAAAGATAAGAAATAAAGATACAAATTTTATGAAGAAGTCAGAAGCAAATGGAAATTACAAAAGGGTCGAAAATGACTTTCAGTCCACCCTAAGTGCACCTCTAACATCAAAATTCATCAATTTAATCAAAACATACAAAGTTCTCAAGATTCCTTCAAAAACCTAAAATTGAAAACTTAAGAAAATGAAAAGAAAATTAGAATATTATTGCACTAACCTCTTATTCAAGCTTAAAAAAGCTTAGAACCTCTACTCTTTGGCCTTCCCCTTGCCTTTAGTGGAGGGTTCTCCAACTTCTTCAAATTAGGAGAAATACCCATTAAAATCAACATTTAACATAGAAAATGAAAAGAGCATGATTTAATGCATTAATTTCATGGCTAATCCTAGAATTTTACTTAATAATTTACAAAACCCAAAAATTACAACTCACCTCCTTCAATGGCAACTTCAAATCCAAAGCTTAGGAACTCCAAATTCAAGCTTCTACTACTTATTTCTTAAGGATTAATCTCAATTCTATGGTTTAATTAGGTTATTTAGTGGTATTTTGTGGAAGAAAATGAAAGAAAATGGAGGAGGAAGAAGAGGTGAAAATGGCGTGGAAGATGGGGATGAGAGGAGAGAGAAGGTGTTGATGACTTAAGTAGCAAAGTCAAACTTTGCTTCTCATTTTATGCTAAATCAATGGCTATGATCAAGTTCTAGGTAATCTCATCCAACGGCTCTAAATATTTCTCAAATAATTCATTTCTAAATATTATTTAACTCCACAAATTAATTAAATTAACTCCTCAAAAATAATTCCTCAATTATTCCTTAATATACCACACTAAAAAATAATATTCATTAGTTGCCGCAATTCTCCAAAAATATTTATGAAATATTTTCTGCCCACCTAAATCATGCAAACATGCTCCAAAAATATTAAATAAATATTAGACACACAGAGTAATTTTTTTCGGGCCGAAATAATACCATGTCTCGGACCGAAGGTACTATTCACAAACCGGTAAATCACTATTATCGACACTGAAAAATAGTCCATTACACAACCGCCAAGATGTCAATCATATTTGCAAATATCTTGAGACCTAGGTACATCTTCCCTTTGTGCTCAAATGGCTCTATTAGTAGACATAAAGAGGAATGCTCACTCGAATGGACGAAATGTCCATCCATGTCTAACCATCCATATGTTTTCTTCAATGTGCTCCTAAACTTATACCCTAGGCCTTTGCAGTCTCTTTGAGTGTGAATATGTGGCAATTCAATGATGCCCTATTAATTCTTCCTTAGTCCTTTCCCCTCTTCATAGTTCATCTTTTTCATGATGTTAGATATGGTGGGTCCCACATTAATGCTTAGCATGGCAATCTGAAAACTAGGCCATGTGAGTATAACGTACTTGTCCACATTTAGCATAGCCACACTTCTCTCATTACAGTAGATATGGTGATGATTTCGCCATTAAATAGAAATTTGATTTTCTGATGTAGCATTGACGGCACAGCTCCTAAGGAATGGTACCATGTGCACCCAAGTAACAAGTCAAAAGTTGGGGGATGTTAATGACGATAAATTCAGTCTCCTTCTCAATCGATCGCACTTTGATTACAGTTTTGAAAATGCCTTCTACTTGCCTTTTAGAGTCATCATAGGATCTTATCACAACATCAGAGGGTTTCAAATTAGACAATTCAATCTTGAACTTGGAAAGCAACTTTAATGGACACACATTTAGAGCTGACCCATCACCAATCATCATATTTTTTATCACTCTCTTTCTAACCTCAGCCTTGACGAATAGTGCCTTAGTGTGATTCCTTCCCTAAAGGGGAAGCTCATCATTAGAAAAAGTGATAGTGAGGGATCATGTTTTATTATCCCCACAAAATCAACTAGAGAAATGGATGATAATACTAGAATCTCCACCATGGCTTTGAGCAAAGCTTCTCGGTGCTTCTTAGATGATACTTGCAGGTCCCATATGCTTATGTTCAGATGGGTTCTTTCTAATTGCCTCATCAGTGCATCATCTTCTACTTCCATTTTTGGTGCATTTGATGTGCTTGCCTTCTCTTTCTCCTCTCGAAGTTTAATCATGTCTAGTTGATAGATTTGACCACTTAGGGTCACATGGCTCACTGTACTAGCTTCTTTCTCGCCCTCTCTACTCCATACATCTAGAATAATGGGATTCACTTCAACCTCATCATCAATACCAACCCACACTTGTTCATTCTGCCCTATTCACTCTTCGTCACTATCCCATACATTGAGCATCATCACATATATTTTCTCCAATAGCATTTTCCTTTATAACACCCTAATCTGGTCCTATAAGACTAGACAGTGATGTCACATTTTGTGCCAGAAACACAGACTAATTTACTTATTCATTTAATGTGATTTTAAATTAAGAAAACATTTAACTAAAGAAAAAAATATAATTCATAATATATTAGAAAATTTAGTAATACCCTTTTTTTTATTTTATAACATTGATAACTGTTTAAACACCATACAAAGATATCTGTATTTAAAATACTAATTTCTTTGTAGAACTTTTAATAATAAAAATTAAATAATCAAATTGAATTGTAAAATAGTCTATCAATTAAAACCCAAGATAAGTTTAGTATTAAATGTTAATTCCCAAACGATTACTTACACACTCAACAAATAATTATTACATATACTACATGCCAAATTCTTACTATATACTTAAATGTCTGAAGAACTTTCTCCTCCTCTAATGTTGGTTTACCGAATCACTTTAACTTATGTTATCTTCAACTTGCGCGTGAGAAAACTCATCGCGCTGAGTATAAAACTCAGTGGTGCAATTTATAATTTAAATTAAATAATAATTTTAAGAACATAAATTTTGAAGAGATTTCCTTTATTATAAATATTTATATACAAATATTAATAATCACTTTTATCATTGTATTAAATATTTATCTTTAACTGAATATTTAAAACATTTCAAAATCCATTCCTCAAATTAATATAATATAAACCTGCTAACCATCAATACCACATATTCCTTTAATTTAAAAACATATAACAACCCAAATCATATAACAGAACTTATTATCTTAATTTTTCTTAAAAACAAATTTTTACATATGGGCTCAGATACACTTAGGAGAAAATAAAGTAGATAAGATTTCTGAATCACATAATTGTGGCCTATGAAAGCGCCACCACATATCAGAATTGTGGTCTGTGAAAGTGCCACCACACATATCATAATTGTGGCCTGTGAAAGTGCCACCACACAGAATAATAAGCACGTCCGCGTATTCAGAAGGGCTGATAACCCTAGCATATGATCATAGCTTTCACATAATAGAATGGCCTAATAAGCCGAGCATGCACACATATCGGAATAAATCAGATCATACAACATATCCACACTAAGTATATTAGAGCCCAAAAACTTATCATTTTTGCTTATTCAAAATATTTCACTTATAACTTGTTCTTTCCTTATTTTGCTTATAGATATCATAAAATATCAATCATAGCCACCACTCAAACATTAATTAATAAATGGCCAACAATCATCATTTTCATAAAATAGAATATCAATCAATTCATAAAATTATTTAAAAATCATATCACATTAATTAATATATCATTTCTTTGAAAATCCATAAAATAGTATTGTAATAACTTCAATAATTCTATTTTAAGTAACTCACATCACAAATATATGTGTGTGTGTGTGTGTGTGAAAATAATATAATAAGCTTTAATTAAATTAAAGAGTTAGTATTGCACTAATCTGACTTGAAAAGCTTCCTTAGCCTTTTCTCTTTATTAATCGATTCTTTAACCACGTCTAAGGTTTAACTCAACCTATAAACAAATTGCATAATTTATTTTCAGTTTATTGTTTCAACTTTACATTGGTGTTGTATTCTTATTATTCTTATTTTCAATTTACATCACTTTTCCATTTCATTTAGTATAATCAATTTATATCTTAAACCAGTTCAATTACTCTATTAATTTTGATCAAATACAAATTAAGCTTGTTTTTATTATTTAACTAATTCATCCTTTTCTTTATTTATTTCAATAAGATAAATTCTTTAATAAATCTCCTCTTTCATTAAAATTCAGTAGGATTTTATTTATAACTAGTCTGTTCAAATTTCACATTTATCTCAATATCACACAGCCCATCTGTCAGATAAAGCAATTCAATTTCCCATCCTCCATTCTCAATATATTTCAATTACAATCTCGGTATTTAGTTCAACTCATATTTGTTCATTAACTGTCTCCATTTGAATTTTCACAGCTAACCCATTATTGTCATTTTCATTTAATAACCTTTATAAATTTTGGTTAACTTCATCAATAAATTGAAAATTCAATTTACTCAATCATCCATTTAATTTTATTAATTGTAGTCAAGCCAATTAAATAATTCAACTCAATAAATTTTA